>MCFL01000369.1:0-20512 GCA_002102555.1 Catenaria anguillulae PL171 | reverse complement strand
TTCAAAGCAGAGAGCCCCTAAATTTGCGTTCTTGGCTGGAACTGGTAGCAGATCACCGGTAGTGGGGTCACTCTCTGGCCGGGCCATGGTCCTTATCCGCTGCTCCCTTGCCTATCAGTGTGTTTCTCTTTGCGGTGCGACCGGCACCAAGAAAGTGATCGTCGCTCGTATGATCGACGGCGATCTGACACTCGGCGTCCTGGAAACTCCGGGGAATGCTAGTCGGTTTTCGGCCATCGTTTGGAAAAACGAGTAAGAGCAGGCCAGGCCTGGAGAGTCTCGCGATGAGCATCAAGGCATTCACAGCTTCTTGACGAGTTTCGGCGGTTAACGTTGCGTGCGCTCGGCTCGGTGTGAAGCAAGTGCGGTAGACCTTGACTGGTGAGGCACACCGCGAACTTGTCTCGAGAGTCGCCGCACGAGGGTCCCTCGATCTGCTGCTTGACGAGCACTGGTCGGTGTGGTTTTTTGGATGCAAGGTCGACGGCGGCAGTCGTGCTGCGACTGTGGTCAATCGGCAATTGTGTGATACAGATGGGTGGCCAATAATGGAGTTTGGCGGCGAGCGGCAAATGTGGTGTGTATTTTCGGGGATGACGCGCGCCTCCCTCGCTTGCAACCGAATGTGAGTGAACGTGTGGTGATCCGCTGCGACTGAGATGACCGCGCTGTCGCTGCACGTTGCACCACTCTTCGCGACCGCTTTCTCTCTCGTCGTGCAACCTCAGCTCAGCGGTATAAAGCCAGCCTTTCCCCTCGCGTCCCTTGCCCCTTCGGACTTGCTCTTCTCCCGCCCCACGCCCATACGCACGCACACTCGACTCGATCGACCCACTCTGCCTTTTGCCCATCTCCATACCTGCAGCAACCATGTGCGGAATCTTTGCCTACCTCAACTACCTCGTCGAGAAGGACCGTGCCTTCATCATCAACACGCTGCTCTCGGGCCTCAAGCGCCTCGAGTACCGCGGCTACGACTCTGCCGGTATGGTGGTGGACGGCGACGGCCCCAACGACGTGCTCATCTTCAAGGAGGTGGGCAAGGTCGCTGCCCTGCGCGCCGTCATCGAGGAGGCCTCGGCCAAGGTCAACATGTCAAAGACCTTCATCTCGCACACGGCCATGTCGCACACGCGCTGGGCCACCCACGGCCAGCCCTCGACCCGCAACTGCCATCCTCACCGCTCCGACCCGACCTCCGAGTTCACCGTCGTCCACAACGGTATCATCACAAATACAAGGAGCTGCGCACCGTCCTTGAGAAGAAGGGCTACGTCTTCGAGTCCGAGACCGACACTGAGTGCGTTGCCAAGCTCGCAAAGTACCTCTACGACCAAAACAAGTCAAAGAACATTTCCTTCACGTCGCTCGTCAAGGCCGTCATCAAGGAGCTCGTACGCATTTCGTTTTCATTCTCACCTCTCCCCTCCCTCCATTTCTGTCCTCCTTGGTCGCAATTCTTGCCGATGGAACCATGCCGTCGCACCTGGCCGCTTCGCACCCAATCCAAGAGACAGCCAGCTAAACAACCCTTATCACGGTTCTTGAAACCGCGGCCTTTGGCGCGGTTCACGCTGCGGTCTGCCAACGAAGCGATGGCGGTCGCGATTCTGTTGTTGTTTGCTGGGCCTACTGTGATGTTTGGTGATCAACGCGTCGCCCGCCGCCCTTTTTTCCATTTCTGTGGTTCCTTGGCCACACGTGATCACACCAACCGCTTGACCTCTGCACTTTGTTTTCCCTCTTTTTTTTCTCGCTCGCCTCAAGCCTTCCTGTCCACCTCAAGCCCACTGAATCACTGAACGAATGACTGACCAAACCCCACACCATTGAATAGGAGGGTGCCTTTGCCTTGATCTTCAAGTCGACCAAGTTCCCCGGCGAGATGGTGGCCACTCGCCGTGGCTCGCCGCTCCTTATTGGTGTCAAAACCAACAAGAAGCTCAAGGTTGACTTTGTGGACGTCGAGTTTGGCGGTGAGGCCGTCAACGAGGAGGAGCACATTACGCAAGGCGAAAAGCCCAAGATTCGCCGTTCGCAATCGCGCGCCTTCCTTTCCGAGGACGGCCAGCCCATGCCCATCGAGTACTTCCTTGCCTCGGACGCCTCGGCCGTCATTGAGCACACCAAGCGCGTACTGTACCTCGAGGACGACGATATTGCCCACTTGCACGAGGGCGAGCTCCACATTCACCGCCTCCGCCGCGACGATGGTGTTTCCTCGCAGCGTACCATTCAGACGCTCGAGATGGAATTGGCGCAGGTCATGAAGGGCCAGTTCAACCACTACATGCAAAAGGAGATCTTCGAGCAGCCCGAGTCGGTCGTCAACACGATGCGTGGCCGCGTCAACTTCAACAACCACTCGATCACGCTTGGTGGTCTCAAGGCCTACCTGTCGACTATCCGCCGCTGCCGCCGCATTGTCTTTGTCGCCTGCGGTACCTCGTACCACTCTGCCCTTGCCACACGCGCCATTTTCGAGGAACTCACCGAGATTCCCGTGTCTGTGGAACTCGCCTCGGACTTCCTCGATCGCCGGTGCCCCATCTTCCGTGACGATGTGTGCATGTTTGTGTCGCAGTCGGGTGAAACCGCCGACACCATCTTGGCCCTGCGCTACTGCCTGGAGCGCGGCGCGCTTTGTGTGGGTGTCACCAACACGGTTGGTTCGTCCATCTCGCGCGAGTCGCACTGCGGTGTGCACATCAACGCTGGTCCCGAAATCGGTGTTGCCTCGACCAAGGCCTACACGTCCCAGTACATTGCCCTTGTCATGATGGCCATTCAGCTCTCGGAGGACCGCGTGTCCATGACGCAACGCCGTGCCGAGATCATTGACGGGCTCCACGAGCTGCCGCGCCAGATCAAGGAGATTTTGGCCACGGACGCCGAGCTGCGCCAGCTTGCCCAGGACGTGCTCTTCAAGGAGAAGTCGTTGTTGCTCATGGGCCGTGGATACCAAAACGCCACGTGCCTCGAGGGTGCTCTCAAGATCAAGGAGGTGTCGTACATGCACTCGGAGGGTATCTTGGCCGGCGAGCTCAAGCACGGCCCGCTTGCCCTGATTGACGAGAACATGCCCGTCATCTTGGTCATGACCAAGGATTCCTTTTACCCCAAGGTGCAGTCTGCCCTCGAGCAGGTCACGGCCCGCAAGGGTCAGCCCATCATCATTTGCAACACGGGCGACGAGAACCTCGCAAAGTACCCGTACCGCAAGATCAATGTCCCGCACACGGTCGATTGCCTCCAGGGCTTGTTGGCCATCATCCCCTTGCAGCTCTTGTCGTACCATTTGGCTGTGCTCCACGGCGTCGATGTCGATTGCCCGCGTAACTTGGCCAAGTCGGTCACGGTTGAGTAAGTCATATCGTATTGTGCAGTAACCCCGTCGCTGATCTTGGGTGGTGCGAGGGTTTAAGTGTGTTTTTGTTGGTTGAATTATTGCCGGGGTAGCGTAAAGCGACGCATGTTTGTTTTCCTGTCCATACCTTTGTTGTTCTTGTCGCATTCATGCATCGTCTCTGTTTTTCCACTCGTCCCTGTGCTTGATAATTTCCCGTTTGATTTCTTATTTGATCCCTCTCTTCCTTGGCTCTCGCGTGGGCCGCGCCCATCGCTCACATCCTCATGGCCTCTCGTGTCCCCTTGATTGTTGGACGTTGGCATTTCCTTACTTTGAGCATATCCAAAACATGCAAATTCAATAATGGCTTGATTTGATAAATATGAAGTAACATCTATTCCTGACAACACACTTAATCCAAACCAAGCAAGGCTTCCACTCGTCACGCTTCGTTCTCATTCATTTTCGTCATCCGAGGCCGCAGCCGCTTGCGCCATGGCCACCTGCCACTCTGCCGCAAACTCGGCAACCGACTTGCCCTGACTGATGGCCACAACGTCGAGCGGCACACGGCTGGCCGCAAACGTGGGCGCGGCGCCCGAATGCACCTCGAGCTCGCTACGAATTACACGCAGCTCGGCATCTTGCTCGTCGTCGTCCGCCGCCTCGGCAGCCGCAATGGCTGCCGCCAGCGCAGCGCGCAGGTCGGCTTGAGCGTTGCCCACGGTTGCGTTTGCGTTTGCGTTTGCGTTTGAGTTTGCGTGAGCGTCGGTGTTGCCGTTCAAGTAGATGCGTGTGATGCCATTGCCGAGCTCTTGGACATTGTCGCTGGTACCAAGGCCCAAAGCAGTGGTCGGCGCGGGCATGGCCACGGCCGGTTTGCTAGCTGCGGCGTGCGCGAGCTGTTGCAGCTCGTCCCACGTGTACAGGAGCGTGTCGGTGGTTTGCGAAAACGGGTTCAAGTCAACCAACGTGGGCTCGCGGTCAGCTTTTGCGAGGTAGACGTCAAAGCAGTCTGTGCCGCCCGCAGCGATTGGGGGGGGGGGGGGCAAAGTCAGTTGGGTGCTTGAGCGAGAAAATGGGAATGCAGTGTGGGTGAGCGGCATACATACAAGATTCGAGTGGGAACTGGTTGCGAACCACATCCTCAAAGAAATCATGAATCGAGTCGCTCAAATCTTGATGGTCAGTGACGAGAAATGGGTAAAAGTGCGAGGTATCCCTCTGCGAAATGGCTGTACATGCCGTGCGTCGTCAAATCCGCATGTCAAATTGGCTTACTTTGATTTGCTTCAAAACTGAGCGCCTCCAAAATGGTTGACTGTGATGGCAGCGTACCAATCAACCGCCGAGCATGCACCCAACACCGAAACTCCAACCCAGGATGCAATCCGGCCCATTTGCGCAACACCAACACCCGGCGTTCTGCGGGCTGGTCCAGATCGTGCGCAACAAAGTCGCTCGCCTTGAGCAGCAAGATAATGTCGCTCATGGACCCGCATTTCAGCGTGCCGTCCAGTGCAATCCAAGCCGCGTCCCGCGGGCTCGACCAGTTGAGTTTGGGGAACACGGCGCCGCCGAGCGACGCAATGGCCGCCGAGATGGCGGATTCCAAGGCTGGGAAGGTGGGTGCTGGCTCGGCTTCGGATGCAATGTCGTCGTCGTCGCCAGAGTCCGAGTCGGACTGCGAAGCAATGGCCTCCGTGTCGACGGATTCGTCATAAGTGTAGAGTGCCCTGTTGTTGCCCGACCGACCGCACGAGGGAAAAAGAGGGTCAGGCATGGCTGCACTTTGGAGAGCCAACAATGTGATGTGTGTCCGTACTCTGATTCGGGCAGCGCAATGCCGTCGGCGTGAAGATACTCAACAAAGTCGGTCGGCAAGTCGATGACGACCGACTTGATTGTGTGCCGGCGGAACAATGGGTACCATTGCTCAAACGAGAACGGGGCCAAGCTGGCCGGCTCCGAGACGGGCGAGGGGGTTGCAGTGGGTGCCATGGTTCAGTTGCCAATTGGTCGATTTGTGCAGGTCACAAGTGTAGAAGTTGCAAGTGCGCGTGGAATTCATTGATCGCCAGAGAGAATGGAGTCAGGATCGCTGTTTTTTTCTGCACGCCGAATCTGCCGGTTGGCGTCTGCGGCGGCCGACCTGGCAAATAGAAAAAGACGGCACGATCGTCGAAAGATCATAGTAAATATGTATATACAGTGTGAGGAAAAAGAAACAGAAAAACAGCAAATCCTTGGCCAGACCAAGCCGACTTACAAATCCATATCCACGTCCATCCTGTGGTCCTTGCTCTCCAAGATCTTGTGCTCTTGCAGCCTCTTGACCTGGTCCCTGGGCACCAGCTCGACATTCTTCTTGACTGCCTTGAGATTTGCCGTCTTCTCGGCCACCTTCTTGCGTGCCATGATGCGAGACTTTGTAAACACAAACTCGCGCTTTGCGCGAATGGCGGAAATCTTCTTCATGGCCGTAAGCGTGGCCATCATCACGTTGCGGTCGTAGCGCGTGGGCACGTTGCGACGGCGTTCCAGGTCGAGCGCACCGTCCACAACCATCTCCTTGCCTGCGGCTTTCCGGAACGCCTTTGTCCACTTGACCTTGCGCGGGTTGCGCTTCATCTTGAAGTTCTTGTGGCACTTTGACCGGCAGAACCGGAACTGCTTGGCGTCGTTGCGCACAAAACATGATGCCGTGACCCGGGTAGATGGTCGACGAGCAGAAGTAGCACTTTTCCAAACGCATGGTGATGCGGCGACGATTGGGTTGGGTGCTGGGACTGGGAGTGGGGTCGAATCGCGATCGAGGTGGACGAGGCGATCGAGCGCTACGATGATGTGTCGTGGAGTGCTTGGGCGATGCGCTTGGTTTCAAGGGATGTGCTTATACATCAGCGTGCATGATAAGCTCCAAAGATGTCCATTGTGTCGTTGCGCTGCTTCAGCGTTCCTTTCGCATCATGCTGCTTCATACAACGACACAATGCATCTCTACTCGCGTGCGATCACGTGTACTGTCACTTTCTGTGTTTTTGCTCTTGCGTTTCGCGTCCCGCCTGAGGCTCCGCTGCATGCTTGATCCATCAAATATACCGAAAGTTCGTACGTTGTGTCACATTCCCATCCCCTGCTAGCTAGAACTGCAGCAGAGAAGGTGGATGCCTGCCAAGATATCAGAGTTTTAGCAACGGTTTGTTGCAAAATCGACGACTGCCGGTGATGCATCATGGGGCCATCCTACATCCAACCTTCTCGCCGTCATCTGGGTTTGCATTTTGCGTTGCAGACTGCGCTGCAGAGACATGTCCGGTACCACTGCGAGTTGGTTTTGCAATCGGCGATTCTTTCGGCTCAAGGCGCCAGGGTCTCGTCATGGCGGGTTCACTACTCCGGCCTTGCACCGAGTCGAATCAGACGTCGTCCATGGCGCACGAAGCCAAACGAGCCCTGATCGATCGGCATTGCCAGCCTACATTGAGTATTTAGAGGCTGTATGCCCCAGGCAAAATGACTCCCATTGCTCACAGAGGCCGAAGATATGGGCACGCGGTGCATTCAGGCAGTGACGCAGCTTGACTGGGTTCACGCAGCAACGTTGAAAAAAAAAAAAACAGCAGATCCGGGTTGACCCGACTGCGACTTAACAAAATGGCACGAGCCCAGCATGCGCCACGATCGCGTCACTGGTTGCGTCTTGATTTGGGCCAACGTCGCCATGATGGAAAGTGACTTGTCAATGCGACCAGCTGCAGATATCGCAGGTGGCCTGGGCAGAATATCATGACAACGGGGACAGTAGTATTGACTGCTGATAAGTCGCCCGTGGACGGCGGTCACCATCTGCCATTCAGCGCTTGGTGACAGCGCACAGCAGAAGTCGAAGAAAAGCGGGGAGATAAGGCACCCTGGCAAGCAGACGAGGGCAGAGTATGAAAGGGAGGTGAGCCCTCACTCGGACTTTCTTTCATGCCCGTATACGTCAATAGCATTACTTCGCATTACCAGCATCCTTCTTCGTCCTGATCCCCATCACGGAGCGGCACAGTTCCCTCGCTCACTGTACGTTGCATTTGTTTGTTAGCTCCCATCGAGGAGAGCTTGGCTGGATCCAGGATCCAGGATCCCTTCCCATTCCACTTCCGGTCAAACATTTGCAGTAGTGTGCTCGGGCTGACTCGCCTCATCACTTGAAATCCATGCATGCCTCCACAGGTTATCAATAACACAGCAGCTATCGCCTCGTCCTCGTCCTTGTCATTGTCCTTGTCCTTGTCCTTGTCCTTGTCCTCGTGTCTGTGCGCAGTGCCGTCCTTCCTATCGCTGGTGTCATCGGAATCGCTTGCACGTAACTATACCGACAACACGCAGAAGCAGGTACGATAAAAAGAATCCGACGCCCGCCCTGCCCTTGACCATCGCAAGTCTCTTGAAGCAGTGCCCGAACCTGACAGACGGTACTCGGAGGCAAATTCACCGTTCCCCGCGGTTCCCCAACCAAAACCAACACCATAACCAAACCAGCTCCAACGCGTTGCCGTTGTCGCTCCACTTTCACTTGCCATTCCATCGATATCGATATCGTTTTCCGCTTCAGTCTTCACTCGTCGCAATGTCGGTCGCCATGCAAATGCACTCGCCGCACATGCACCCGATTGCCACTCTCACCACCCCGGGCGCCTATGCCAACGGCCACCCGGGCGCTTTCCCCACCGCCGCAACTCCCTCGTCATTTCCGTTTGCGGGCCCCGCTGCTCCCGCTGCCGGCATTGACAGCCAGCCAGACCACGACGATGACTTTGACCGCGGCCAAGAGCAGGACCAAGAGCAGGAGCAGGAGCAGGAGCAGGAGCAAGAGATTCCATTCACTACCGACACGGTGCACTCCACCTGGTCCGAATTCACAAAGAAGAAAAATGTCCGCGCAGAGCTGACCCGCCTCGAAAACATCTCGTGGCGCATCTGGCATGCCCTTCGCTTGCGCGCACAAGCCGGCCGCCCACAGCCAAGATTTGCCGTCAAGGTCGATGCTGCCACGGCCTGCTTTGTTGACCCGCAATTTGCCACCCCGTCTGCAAATCAGCCAGCGTCTGCGGCGTCACCGCCCACTTCGCCCACTTCACCGCAAACCCTCAACAACTCGATGCCGTCACCTCCACCTCCGCCACCCTCGTCTGCTGCCAATGCTCCCCTGCGCAAGCGCAAGCAGTCGCTCCAGGTCGACCCACGGCTGCTCGCCCCGTTCCGCAAACCTGCTCCGCAAAAGCAGCAAACGCAACGGCAACAGCAACTTGCCCTGCCTGCTCCGTCAGACTCTGACTCATCGTCCGTACCATCAGCGGCGGCATCCACAAATGCTGTTGCAGCACCGACCTCTTCGTCCTCGTCTTCGCGGCCCTTCATCGTTGTCACCCTGCCCGCTTCCCTCCTTGACCGGCCGCGCGGCTCGCCCTACCCTATTCCGCCCATTGGCTCATCCACCCGCACCAGATATTCTGGTGCCGCCTCACCGCCAAGACCCTCGTCCATCATCAAGCGCACGGACCGCCAAGTCGACCTGCAGCGGTACTTTGGAATTCCCTCATCGGTCCGTATGCTCACGGGACCCGCGGCAAGAGCCGCACTGTGTGCACCGGGAACAGGCACTTCACCTCCTGGCAGCCCAGCGCCCGTCTTGTTCTTGATGGGTGGCAATGGATCCGAGGATGACGACATGCTGGATGACGACGAGGTCGATGACGATGCGTATCGGAGGATCAGTCTGGATGAGAGCCGGTCAACGTACTTCTTTTGAGGCTGCACGTTGGGTAGTCATCAGACTTTTGGCGTGGACAAAATCACGTACCGGATTTCAGCCGGTTCGAGAGGGGGTGGGCGCGCAACCGCAACTGTTGGCTCGTCTGGGAGCGGGCGCGATAGCGCAAGCATCGCATCTTTGTTTTTTACTTTTGGTGTTTGCTTTCTTTGATTCCTCGGTGTGCTTCTTATCGTGTTTTTTTTTGTTGTTTCAACACCTTTCTTCCCCCTCTTCTATTGCTTCTCTGGCGCACACGATCAAGTGTGCCCCGGCCCATATTCTTGTGTTCCTTGTTTCTGTTTGCTCGCTTCTTTAGCCGTTTTTTTTTTGGGCATGCGGTGTTGCCGTCTTGCCTACCGGGCCGTAGTGCTTCTCTCTTCTCCTCACCCAACCAAAGCTCGCGGCCTCACACTTTTTCGAGTCCCCGTTGTCCTCCCTTCAGCAACCCGGCAAGTGGGTTGTCTCACTCTCTCTCCTTTCCTTCAATGCAATGCCGTATGGCCGTGCTTTCGTGCTTGTTCTGGATTGATGCTGTCAACATGAAAAACATAGCTCTTTCCGAAACCAACTGCACGGGAATCTATTCAAGTATATATGGAGAAGACTATACAAATATGACTCACGCGGCAACTCTTGGTCACGGCGTCGCATTCATTACCATTTGTAACCGCTTCATGTCCTCCTCGGTCCCGTCCAGCAGAGTGTTGAGGACGGGCACCAACTGCGGCCGCATGGCCTTCTTTTCCAAAAACGACAAGAGCACCGACCGCAAATACACTAGATTCACGGGCTTAAATGCCGGATCGTGCGCCAACGCCGCTGGTCCCGCGGCCGCCGCACTGGAAAACCCGCCGGGACTTGTTGGCGTCAACGACCGCGTCAAGGAGCTCTGCACCACGCCAGGCAATGACGCAGCACTCGCCGACATGCTTGGTGGCGACGATGCGCCATTGGCCGGGGCGGCACCCGACAAGGACAAGCTGGATGCGGACCCTTGCCTCGACAACTTGCGGACCTCGTCCTTGAGCGACCGGTTGACTTGCTTGAGATGCGATTCGCGCGTCGAAAGTGCCTCAAGATCTTGTGCGAGCCGCTGGTTGAGCTGCGTCAGCTCTTGCACGCGTGCAGCAGACCCTTGCTCCTTTGCCAACTTGTCCCTGAGCGCATCTGCCTCGTCGGCCATCTCAATCAACCGCGTTTCGACCGTGTCGAGCTGTGCCCGGACCGACTCGAGATCCGCACGGACCGTGTCGACCTCGGCCGATTTCGACTCGGCCACCTGTTGTGCCGCTTCGAGCTTGGCCTGCCATTCGCTTGTCACCGTGTCCCAGTCTGCCGCCTGGCTCGCGAGCCGCTCCACATCGGCCTCGTGCTTTGCACGTGCGACTTGTGCGTCCTTGATGGCGTCGGCAAGCTGCCGTTCCCAGTCGAGCCGCGCGTTGTCCCTGGCCGTTTCCGCCGCCACGGCGCGTTGGCGCATGCTTTCGTACTCGTTGGATTTGGCGTGGAAAAGGGCTTGTACCGTGGCCAGTTCCGACTTGACAAGCGGCAACTGCTCAATGGCGCCCTGTGCCTCGTCTGCTCGAGCCTGTGCCGCCTGTAACGCAACCTCGAGCTCGCGCACCGAATCGTCGGCCTTGTCCAGTGCCTTTCTCAAGCTTGCATTGGCCGCCCGCTCGTCAGCCAACTGCTTGTTTGCTGCCTCGCACTCGCTCGCCTCCTTGCGCGCCGCATCGAGCTCGGCCTGCACCTCAGTGACGCGCTTGCGCAACGTGACCAGTTCCTGCGACTCTTCGGCCAGGGCGCGCACTTGCACGTCCATGATGCGCAACTTTTCGAGGTGCTCTTCCTCCTTGCGCCGCCACTCCTTTGCGGCCTTTGCATGTTCGGCATCGTGTGCGACGAGCTTGCCCTCGAGATCGGCAACAGCCGAGGCCTTGGCCTTCCCATCCGCCTGCGCTGCCGCCAGCTGCTTCTTGACGTCGACAAGTGCCTTGTCTGCTGTGGCCGCTTGCTCGCGCGCCTCAGCTCGCAACCTGTCGAGCGTGGCCGCGTGCTCGACTGCCAGCCGCTTGCCCACATCGGCCTCGGTGTCGCGCTTGGCCGTGTCAATCGCTTGCTCCAATTGCTTGCGCTCGGCGGCCCACGCCTTCTCCTTGTCCTCGAGAGCCTTGCGCGCCTCGTCTGCGTCGCGCTTGGCAGCCGCCACCTTTTCTTTTTTCGCGGCCTCGGCCGCAGCCACTTGTGCGTCGCGATCGTCTTGCGCCTTTTTAAGTTGCTCGTCGCATTCAGCCTCGAGTTGCGCCACGGCTTGCTTGTGCTGTTCAAGAGCCGCGTCCAGCTTTGCTTGCCAGGCACGTTCCGCATCCGTTGTGCGTGACTCGAGTGTGGATTCAAGTTGGGCGATTGCGAGCGTGTGCTGGGCGGCTTGCGCCTCGAGTTTTGCCTGCCACTCCTTTTCCACGCACTTGGTTACATCGCACGTGACCTGGTCCAATTTGGCCTGCATGTCGGCTTGCACCTGTTTGGCCTTTGTTTCGGCGGCATCGGCGGCGGCCTTAAGTGCCTCGACATTTCGCTGCACTGCGTCCAATTGGCTGGTCACGTCGGCATGTGCGGCAGTGAGGTCGGCGTGCGCGGCCTGTACTTGAGCGTATGTCGACTGTAAATCGGCGTGTGCCGATTGGAGGGACGCTAGGTCGGCGTTGGTTTGCTTGTGAGCGGCGAGCTCGGCGGCAAGCTTGGATTCCACGTCCGTCAGGTGCGAGTGCAGGTGGGCCGTCGTGTCGTCGGTCGCCGAGAGGGATTGGCGCAGGGCGGCGAGTTCCTCGGTGTGTTTGGTGGTGAGCTGGTTGAGGTCGTCCTTGTGCTTTGTTTTCAGCTGGTCGAGCTGGGATTCTAAGGCGTGGCGTGATTGCTCGGCTTGCTTGAGCTATAGTCGATTGATGATTATGTGAGCCTAAACTGGCAAAAGGAAAGCATGAGGAAGGGTCACAAACCTCGTCTTGCAGTTGACTCAATTCATCTTTGGCCTTGCTCGCAACCTCTTGCGCTGTTTTGCGCGAGGCAGCGTTTGCGCCCTCAGCCTCGTCCAACTTTGCACGCAAATCCTTGGCCGCCTTGTCCATTTCCTCCACGGTAGCTTGCAATTCCTTGACCCGCGTGTCCGATGCCATGGCCTGCTCCTCCAACGCCTTGACCCGATCCACATGCTGGCTGCGCTCTGCATCACGCTCGGCCGTCACCTTGGCAAGCGCTTCGGTGGCTTCGACCAACTTGGTTGCCGTCGACTGTTTTTCCGACTCAAGCGCTTGACGCTGTGTCGCCAGCGCCGCCCCGTGCTCCTGCTTCAGCTGATCGACTTGAGCCTTGGCGGAAGCGGCGGCGGCCGACAGCACCACCTCGTGGTCGGCCTTGAGCGATGCAATTTCTGATGCATGGTTTGCTTCCAGCTGTTCCCGCTCTGCCTGCGCCTCCTGCGCCTCCTGCGCCTGCTTTTCTGCCTTTTCCTTTAGCTCGCTTTCGACCAGTTCCTGGACTTGTTGAATGGCAGACTCGCGCGCAACGGCCGCCTCGGTGACTTGCCTCTCCAACTCGGCGACCTTTGCTTTCAACTTGTCCACCTCCTCACTTGTTGCGGCGGCGCCTGCAGGCTCATTGGGCGGCGACTGGACCGACGACGTTGGCGTGCGGCGGCCACCCACGCGTGTCTTGAGCAAGACGTCGATTTTCTGCTGAAGGGCAACCTTTTCTTCGTTGAGCGACGACAGCTTGGCTTGCGACTTTTCCATGAGCTTTGCCAGGCGCGACTCGAGCTTGGCGTTGAGGGACTCGAGCTCGGCAATGCGCTGCTCGGGCGACAGGCCGGTCCCGCCGTTTGTGGACGAAGTGTCGGCCATTGTGGAAGGTGAGGTTAAATTGAATGAGTCAGTCGGGAGGAAGGAGCGTGAAGGCTAATGGGCTGTGTCCATTGCGGAATCAATTCATGACTGCATTCGAGTTGGAGAAGGTCATAACATCCGATGCCGCGCCCGTCCTCGAGGACGAGGTCCCGGAAAGTAAAGGAGGACGTGGCAACCGCTCATCAGAACGGAAAAGAGCCGCAGTGGCCGGCGTGACCGGCGTGACCAAAGCCAGCAAAGAAACGTGACCTCGAAGCCACTGGTTCTGGTTCCCGTTGGGATTCCCACAGATCCAATGCCTCACTCCATCCACATTCGAGACTCGACTGTGTCAGTCGCTTCTCTGGGCAGTCCAAGACATCCACGATTCATCTTCCGCAATGCAGCTGCAACGCAACCACATCAAGCTCCAGCACAAGACCCTGGGCTGGCCCCGCGCCCTCCGCTGGCACGGGTCCGTCCTCCCGCGCGTTGCCCTGCCCACCATCATCTTGACGCTTTGGGCCACCGCCGTGTGCTTCTGGCAAACCACGCCGGGCCTGCAGTTCTTCTTCCCCAACTCGACCGTCTTCCTCACCGTCATCTCCTTTGTCCTCTCGCTCCTGCTCGGTTTCCGCACAAACACGGCCTATGAGCGCTACTGGGAGGGCCGCCGTCTGTGGACTAACCTCACCGTGGCCACCCGCAACATGGCGCGCTTGTTCTGGGTTGCTGCCGATGAGCCCGCCAACAGGGATAACACCACCGAAAAGACCACTGCCATGGGGCTCATTCTCAGCTTTTTGATTGCCGTTCGCAACCACGCCCGCAACAATGACGGCCTCGTCACGGACGACGGATGCATCCGTCCCGAGTTTGAAGGTCTCCTGCCTGCCGTGCCCACGCTCTCGGCCAGCCATCCGTACTTGTTGACGTCGTCCAAGTTTGTGCACACGGACATTTTGTACCTGCTCAATGCCTACGTGGACGACCTGTTGCGCCGCAAGACCTTGGACATGCCGCAGTGTGGTCAGCTCATTGCCGCCATCAACAGCATGAACGATACCGTGACGAGCATGGAGCGTATCTTGACAACGTATGTCCCGTTTCTCTCTCTGTCTGTCGTTTCCGCCTCAACTTTTCCATGATTCATTGCGTCTGGTGTGCTGACATGTAACCGCAAAAACAGTCCAATTCCGCTCGCATACAGCTTGCATCTCAAGCAAATCATGTACATGTACCTCATCATGCTCCCCTTCCAACTGCTAGGCGACTTCAAGTTCCTCGCCATCCTCATCACTGCCCTTGCCACCTTCACCTTTGTGGGCGTCGAACTCATTGGTTCTGAAATCGAAAACCCCTTTGGCACCGATGCCAACGACTTGCGCGTCGAAGAATTCATTGCCGACGCCGAAGTCGAAATCTCGGAACTCATTTCCGAATCGCGTGCCGACCTGGCTGACTGGGCCCTTGACGATGCCCATGTCTTGCAAGCACGCGGGTCCGATACAGACCTGACGCTCAACATTCCGCTGCGCCGGCCCGTCAATGACGCGGGCGAGTACATTGTGCCAAAATCGCTGCAACCCGCAGATTCCGAGGCGTACTCGTCAGCCATGACGGCCGTTGGCGGCATCAGCGCCATTTCCACCGTTTTGGGGTCGACGGTCGTTGGGAACCGCGTTGTGCATTCTCTGTCGGTCGTGCCGGGCAAGGGAAAGAAGCATGATGCCCAAGAGGCCTTGTTGGATGCCTCGGATGCTGTCGGCGGTGGGGCTGGCGGGGTCGGCGCTGGTGGAGCTGGTGGTGGCGGTGCTGGTGGCGGTGGTGGTGACGAGTAATTTTGTTTGTTCATATCGCTCAGGACCTTCACCTGTTTGATTACGTGTTAGTGTGTGTGTGTGTGTGTTGTTTCCTTTTGTTGCACCCGTCTTGTCGTATTTCTTGAACTGTTTTCCCACACTTTCTTGCACGTCATTTTTCGTTCACGCCATCGTTTACTTCCTTCAAAGCACATCTCATATACACCATTTCTTCGCAAGCCGGTTGCCTCGACCACCCTTGTATGATATAGGCCATTTGTTGATATCTACATGAACTTGCATTTGTGTAACGAACCATTCACCTGATCATTGCATCCTCCTCCACCTCATCCAGCATTGGCACCTGCTTTGGCGCAAACAAACCATCCGGTCCACTCTCCTCAACAAACAACCGATCCACCTCTGCCACCACGCCTCCCTCCAATGCCTTGATCCACGCGTCCATGTGCTCACACATGCGCTGCATATCCTCAGCAAACCGCGCCTTGGCCACCCGCATGGTCTCAGCCAGCTGCGCCGCCTCGCTCAGCAGCTCCTCTACCCGTGCACTGTTTTGTTCCACGTGCGTAAGCAGAGCCTCGAGGTCGGCCGCGGCTGCAGCCGCAGCCTCGGCGTGCGCGGCGCGGCGTGCCTCAAAGTCTTGCTCCTGGCGGGTGAGCACATCTTTTGCACGAGCAAGGCTCTCATCGGCCGACTGTTGGACAGGAGCGCAGTGAGCGAGCAAGCAGGAAAATGTTTAGCGTCGTCACAAAAATACAAACAAAGAAACAAAACGGACCTGATGTTGACTCATCAGAGCCGCCTTTTCCTCAGTGATCTTGGCGAGCCGGATTTCGTACTGGCCGCAGTCGGCGACGACCTTGTTGAGTTCGTCACGCGTCTCGCACAGCTCCTTGAGGCGCAGGGTGAGCTGACCAACGTCCTGGAGAGTGCAAAAATCATGCAATATGTTAGGCGTTGGCTACAACAGTACTCCAATGGAAAAACGCACCGTGGTAAAGTCCTCAACAGCTTGAATGTTGGCCGTGATGTTGACCCGCTTTTGCGTTACGGCGTCTGCTCGAGCTTTGGATGCCTCCATTTGTGAATGCAACTTTTCCAAGCCCTACGTACAATCGGACCAATCAAACAGACAAGTCAGTCCCTGCGAGAACAAGATCATACAATGTGACAAGCCCAACATACCGCTCGCATGACCTTTGGATCATCAATAATGTACGACTTTTTCGTCGCAATTGCCTCTGAAATCAGATTCACCTCCATGTGCTCCTTGTCGCGCTCTTGCTGGATCCGCGCTTGACGCTTACGCCCTTCTTCGATTTCATCAATCGCCTTGTCACGCCGTGTGTTGACGGCCTTTGTCTCGCGCATGATGGCATGGTTTTGCGTGCGCATTTGCTCGGCCTGCTGGCGGTCTTGCTCGGCCAGGTCGGCCAGCGCTTGCTTTTCGGTGTCGAGCCGCGAAATGGTTTCGTCGTGTTCTTGCACAGTGCTGCGTGCTTGTTCCTAGTGTCAAGTACACATGGGCATTGTCAGCGTTCGTGCGAGGTTGAAGTGAGTGAGTGAGCGAGTGGATGAGTGTAAGGAATGGTAGCGGGTTGCGTACGGATTGCAATCCCTCCTCCTTGATTTTCGCCATGATGCTGCGCGTGCGGTCAAATAGCCTGGCAATCATTTCGATTGCCTTGACCACGCGGTCGGGGTTGCCGCGGTACATGTCGGTCAAGGTGAAGATGAAGTCGGATCTATTGCCCGATGGGGGCTCGAGGTTGAACTCGCGGGCAATTTCGGAAAACAGATATGATCTGATCAATTGCATTAAGGAATCGCGCAAAAGTGTTGTGGGTTGATGGACAGAGCGTCAGCGACGACAACGGAGCTCGGATTGGACGAGCGGCTCCTCACACATACCCAACCTTTGCCCAGGCAAGCAACTCGACCTGCTGCTGAAACATGCCCATGTTCCCCTGGAGCGTGATGTCCACGTCCATCACCTGCGCCACCTGCAAGATGTTATCCTCGGTCAAGATTTGCATCTCGATGAACACTTTTTGGACCAGGGTTTTGACGAAATCGGGCTGCCGGATCTCGTCCAAAGTAAACGCCAGGCCAGTGGCCTGGTGGAACTCGTTGAGGAGCCGGAGATCAAGTCGGTCCTTGTGAGCAGATGATTGGGCGTTGCCTGCCTGGGGGCCACCGGCATTGGCTGCACTGCGGCCACGCGGGCCGACGTTAGAGCGGGGATTGCCGAATGAAGACATGTTTGTGCGGTGCTTGCATGGATTGTGGAATGACCACGATTCATCGATATGTAATTCTATCAATCACGACAGGTGTGAAACGTGTCCACAATGCAAGGATCGGCAAGGTCCGACAGACCGCCGATCCGACGCTTACATGTGCATCCACCACCAAGGGAAAACGACCAAACAAGTAGACCGTTTACGACCTTTCTCTCTCACCTATCTCAATTCTAACGAGGTATCTACTGCTTGCCGCCATGGAATCCCCACATCTCTGCTTTCTCTGCGCTTCTTCATGTACCGGCAATGCATCAATCTGCACGGATCCGCAATCCCGACCCGAATGCGACGAATGACCATGAACCCCGCTGCACTCGCCCCTCCCGTGCGGTTCAATCAGCCATGGGGGGCGACCAGCGGGCGTTGAAGGGGTACAGCGTCCCGGGGAAACTCGTACTCTCTTTTGAGGCCTGCACAAGACGGCTCGCCCAAGTGTTGGAGACCTTGCGTCAAATGCTTTTGGCACCGAGCCGCCCCCCTCGACCGAAGGACCGAATTTGTGATCCTCACCGGTTTGCTTGGGGCAAGCTTTTGTTTCAATTGGTTGTTCGAGTTGGAATGCTGCACCGGTGCATCTGAATTGGCCCAGAGAAACGACACTTTCCCCCCTTGACGCGCATTGTGTGTTTTTTTTTGTGTGCTGACCTCGTTTGTCTTGAAACTGCGCGCAAGGTTTGAACCCCCCAATCCGCCAACATGGTCCGCATCTCCGTCCTCAACGACTGCCTCAACGCCATCGTCAACGCCGAGCGTCGCGGTAAGCGCCAAGTGCTTGTGCGTCCTTCCTCCAAGGTCGTCATCAAGTTCCTTTCGGTCATGCAAAAGCACGGTATGTCCGATCATTTGCCCTACCCATTTATATGCTCAGTTGCAGATTCCTAACCTCGTCAACTGTACATTCTATCCCAGGCTACATTGGCGATATCGACATTGTTGATGACCACCGCGCCGGCAAGCTCGTGATCCAGCTTATTGGTCGCGTCAACAAGTGCGGTGTCATCTCGCCCCGCTTCAACGTCAAGCTCGGCGAGATCGAGCAGTGGGTGGCCAACTTGTTGCCTTCCCGTCAGTTCGGTTACCTTGTGTTCACCACCTCGGCCGGTATCATGGACCACGAGGAGGCCCGTCGCAAGCGCACTGGTGGCAAGATTCTCGGTTTCTTCTACTGAGCAAATGCAAATGCTTCCTTGGTCGAGTGTCAGTGTATGAAGATGTCGGGTGCACACGTGCTTGAATTGACAGGTTGATTGTTGCCCTCGTTGTCGTTAATACATCGTTTGACCCTTGTCCTGATTTGTGGCTGCCCATTCTCACTGCACCTGGTGCATAGTGAAGATTTGCATGGCAGCATTGCCCTCTCGAATGGCCATGTTCGAAATGCGCAAGTGTTGCATCAAGTATCATAATCATATTGCCCATTTCACTGAAAATTTGGCGCCGACGATCAGCGCCTCCGACGAGACAAGTGCGCCGACGATCCCGCCGTGGGAGGCACATTGAAATATTGAACAGAGACAATATCTCATCACTCTTTAATCCGCAAAGTATATCCATTTGACGGCTTCAAGTCTTGAAGCAATACACTTCGCATTATCATCGCTGCCATTCTTCATCAACATTCCAATCGACCCACTTGAACTTGTTCTTGCCGACCTTGATCCTCTTCTTGTTGGACGAGTCCTTGTAGCCCCAGCACTTGAGGAGCCTGAGGGAATGAAGCTTGTTGCAAATGGCAGCGACCAGCGACGTCATGTTTTGCGCAACGACGGAGATCGTGACAGCGTCACCCGTCTCCTTGGCGGAAACATAGTTCTTGGGCATCACGTTGAACTTGAATGTGCGTAGGGTAGCTGCGGAACCGTCGCTGTTTTGCGTCGCCGGCGGTTGCCCCTCGACGCGCTCGTCCTCACCCGAGTCGTTTCCGTCTTGATCGGGCCAGAGGCGATCCGCCTTGAACAGTGGACGAGGGGCGCATGGAAGGGGATGACGGCAGTGGTGAGAGTGGCGAAGTGCGTCGGAACGCCATCGAACGGCGAGGAGAGCGGCGAGGAGTTTCGGGCATGCTGATTTGATGCAGACGTTTTCCATATGCTTTTGGAGAAAGTGTATTTAAAGACAAAGAGTGTGCATTGGCAAGCACAGCAATGGCTGGGAAAAGAGAGAAAAAACATTTGGCGTGAAAGGTCACAGTTCACGCGACTGAGACTGCTATTCATGTGCTTTAACAGGTTGGCCGGAGCCGTAGCTGAGGGAGCCGGATTTAAACCGATGCTCATTAAGGAAGAAAATTCAGAATTTTATTTTATTCAACTTTCCCGAAAGGGCTTTTATGGTTATGCATAGTAAATTGTGGTGCTACTGGCGGTGTAAGTGAGCGGCGCTATCGTCGGCGCTGTCGTGATCGGCGCTGTCGCCAAACGCGCCGAGAAATTTTACAAGACCGCCGCAATACATGTGGAAAACATTGCCTGCAGAACAGGCGAACAGAAATGACAAGACAACGCAAGATGGCGAATGGCGGGACGAGAAAAACCAAGGAACTCTGCCTTGGCATTCCCGTCAGAGTGGACGACGAAAGAAAGGCAACAGGAAGCCACGCTAACATAGGCGACTATTAAATATGTACAACAAATGACTGCAATCAAGGTCAACTTGAAAGACGTGAGAGATGGCAATCAGATGAGAAAGAGGCGTCACAAGTCCGAAGCGAAGGTGCCACAGAGGCGGCGGAATGCGGGCTGGTTGGCGGGAAAGGCGTGTGGGAATGGGTAGAACGGAAGAGCAACAACGGAATAACGGTTGGGTGGGACGGAGATATACGGAGGGCAAACTCTTGAATGAGCCTTGTATCTCTTCTGCCAGGATCTATTCAACCAATGCGCACGTCAAATACGCGGCCAAACTTGTCGCAGTAGACGTTGAGACGGTCGGGCGACCAATCGAACGAGGTGGTCGTGCACCGGGCAAGAAAATGCGGCACTTGTCCGAACCAGTCGGGAGCTCCGACACGGAAACATGGGTGAGTTTCTGTAACGGACGCGTATGGAGTAAGTGAGTAATCACAATTTGTTTGTCTCACATGCAATTGTCCGAACTTGGACTGGGATAGAAATGGGCAGGGAAAGTAAACAATAGTGCAATATGAACTGTACCTGATGCTCAGGTACTTGGCCGGAGATCAATGTCTTATCCAAAAGCAACGCCTCCCAGAAAGTGATATCAATACCGAGCGTTGACGGAGCGTGAAGCTGCGACGCTGCGAAAACAGTATGAGGAGCAGTGGCGGTCATGTGGAAATAAGCGTGGCAGTTGAGAGTATGAGAAGCACAAGTGTCGTGGATAGGCGGAAGGTG
>MCFL01000368.1:0-20591 GCA_002102555.1 Catenaria anguillulae PL171 | reverse complement strand
GGGGGAATGGGGAGGGAGCGGAGTCGAGCCAGCCGTCTTGTCTTGATACGTTGGAATCCGCTCGTTGGAGAAGAATGGCCGGAGGGGACCGCTCGATTCTTGTATGAGTTTTCGCACCTTCCCCGCGGTCATGAAATCCGACCAGACTCGGCTCATTCACTCAATCACTGCGTCCAAAGGTGCACGCCGTGGCACCATCCCTCAAGCCAAATTGCAGTGCACGAATCGCTCATCGGTCAGTCGGCGCACTCATGAACTTGTTGGTGTTCGAGGCGGCTCATGACAATCATCGCAATGTAACCAGGCTCACATTTCGCTTGTTTTGCGTTTTTTATTTCCAGCCAGTTCATGAATTCATTTAGATCGGCCGCTGGCTTGACCAGGTCGAGTGGCAACCAAAAAATCATGGGCTTGCCAGACGCGTTTGCTCATTTCCTTCCTCCATCATCATCGACGACGCGTCTCGTATTCATGAGCTCTGCCTTCTTCCGGTGCACATGGGCCAATCCTCAAGGCGCAAACAGTCATGAGGGACACCAATCGAAGGACGCAAGCCATCGCCGATTCCAAGCCGGCAAGTTGACTTGCCTGCTCTTGCCGCTTCACTGTTGACTCGTCCTCGCCGGTGCAATACGGCGGACGTTGCTTGTTAGTGAATCAACGTTGAAGGGCGCTCACTCGCCAACCACAGGCGCATGATACACGCACAGCTTGGTGCCCCTTTTACCTATGTTGCGGGGTAATTATGTGCTTGGTAGTCGGTAGCCCTTCATTGCCACGTAAATGCCCAATCATTCCCGTTTATACCGCAGTGTACGCTACATCATGGATGATACGATTTCTTGCCAAGACTTTGAACTTCAGTGGTTCTGGGCCGTTGCTCAGTCATCCATTCCACAAGTTAGGTGCATTCTCGAACAATCCCATCAAGCGAATACCGTAACACCTGAGTGGCCAGTACCGGTTGTTGGATTGCGACATGAGCGCGAGCCTTCAAAAATGGATGAGGTCGAGCGAGGCTGCTTGAAATTGGGAATCACTGCGTCAATGGGGATTGAGTCCCGATCAATTGGGTATCCGCGGATCTCGCTGCTTGCCAGTAAAGTCCCGCATGAGTTCCATCCACGGCCCTCTTTATTACCCTCAAATCGCACACTTGCCTCACTCGTTCACTTGCACTTTGTCGCCGTAGTCGTCGTCACCACCGTCTGCACCCACAATCAATCCACACACCTTGTTCTCGGCTCCCCTTGGCACCACCACCCAATCCACGTCAAACAACTCGATCATCTGCTCGGCCGCATACCGCGCCTTGGTATCCGCAAACTGCCGGTATTCGAACGCAATGGCATTCAAGTTCCACCGCTGCATGCGCCGCATGCATCCAATCACGGTGCCAGTCTCGTGAATGCCCGTGGTGCACGCTACCAAGATGGGTGTGCTGAGGGCAACAGCAAGTGCTGCAAGGCGTCCTTGACGAGGTCTTCAGACACGGGCCGCCACTGGGGGCCCGTGGTTGTCCCGTGGATGGCGCTGCAGGCACGCCCGAGGCGGTCGACAAGGGCGCAAGGGACGTGGGTGCAGATGCCAATGGGGTCAATCCGGGATGTGTTGGCGGAGTGCCTGAGCCGTCGGGAGCCTTGGCCGCCATCAGCAGGCCGCCGCCCCAAGCACGTGCGGCGCCCAAGTGAATGACTTGAATGCACGATTCGTCGAGCCATGCGGCCACGGCGCGTGATGGCAGGTCGGGCGTCAGGAGCAGTACGGTTTTCAGGGCGAGCGTGCGCAGAAATGGAATGGACGCGGCGGACGGCAGTGAGGAGCGGTAGATGCCGGGCTCAACTTGGGCAAAGTTGTCTGGGATCGTCAAGGGCGCCGGTGGATGGGCCGTCGGAAGCACATGGGTCGGTGGGGCTAAGGGAGGTTGGGCGGTTGCGGGAGCGGGTACAAGTGGAGTAGGTTGCGGTGGCGAAAGGGTGGTTGCCTTGACGATCAGCGAGTGGATCGTGGCGCCGCCGCCTGCAGCCGATATGGACGAGGACTGGCCCAAGAGAGAGGACGAGGAGGATGCAGATGTGGACGAGCCCGTTGCGCCGAGCGGCGGAGGCGGGTGTGGGCGGACGTGCTGCCGAGGCTGCTTCGCCGACGCAGCGGAGTGGCTGTGGTCGTCGTGGAAGCGGAAGGACGTGGCGCCGGCGACATTGGCAGAGGTGAGGATGTGTTGGACGATGATGACGACATTGAGATTTATGACGGTGGTGGTGAATATGATCTTGGACCTTAGTGCATAGAGTTTTGAGATTTATCCATTGACATTTGGGTGTAAACTACTTCACGGAATCTCATGCTTGATCATGACCCCGTTGACTGCCATGGGGGGAGCTCTCTTGCCACCTGCGTCGCAAAATGATGGAATGAATGAAAGGCAAAGACAATATGTAGACAAACAGGACACGGCTCACAGGTGTGCATATGTCACAACCTGGGCCTTCTCTCCGCCAACACTTGCACTACAGCGACAGGATGCAGGGGAATGGGCATGACTGACGAACGAGGCCGGAAATCGCTCAGTCAAAGAAACGGCGGGTTGGGTGGCACACCGTACAGCGTGACACGGATATCGGGAAGCAGCTACAAACATGAGCAAAACAAGGCGATGACGAGTGAGCATGGGAGCGAAAGTTGCCGTGCAACATGAGAAAGAGAAAAAGGAGCAAACCTGATCCGAGGCAATTTGAAGACGCGATTCGAGCGAGTTTGAGCACCTTGATACGCCCGCCATTGGACGACACAATTACACCGCCAATTCTGATACACGCCAACAACGATCAAAACAAGGAGGATGTCAGGATAGTCAAAAAGAAAGGCTCAATGGACAGAATCGTCAAGACGTACGCGGATGCAGGCAACGGGCGAGCTCGTGTCGACAGTGGCGTTGACCTTGGCGCCAGCAATCTCCTCATACTGCTTCTTAGCCTCGTCCAAGACCGAGTTGACCACAAGCACGTCCCGCTCGACGCACTGCACCACGACGTCCGTCTCGAGCAGCTCCAAAAAGCTTTGGACCAGCAACCCTTGATCAACTCCTTGTACTTTGGCTGATCCGCAGTCAGGGTCTCTAGCTGCGCGCGCGTGTCGTTGAAGGTTTGCGCAAGCAAGTCGTGGCGCTTTTGCAGCACCTTGACCTTGGCCTTGTTGGTGTGGTTGGACGCGGCAATCTTGCGCTGCACCTCAAACTGCTTCATCTTCTTTTGGAAAAGGGCGTCGATCGTGGCGGTTTCTTGGCGCACAATCTTGGCTTTTTCAATGTTGAACTCTTCGTCGGCCTTGATTTTGATCTCCTTGGCCTTTTCAAGCGCTTCTTGCTTGATGAAGGCAACCATCTTCTTCATCTCGTTTTGAACCTCGTCGTCTTGGAGCGGGCGCGACATTGTGTGATGGAGGTGGCGGGCGAGTGGATATGTGGGTGATAAACGCGTGCAGCGAGAGAGAATGTCTGTGGACCGACAGCGGTAATCGGAAAGTGGTTAGAAGATTTGAGGCAATCCTGCGTGGTGTAATGAGCAGGCGAATGTGTGGGTGATGGGTGGCGAGCGGTTGCGGTCGAGTGGCGGCGCGGCGGGTCGACAAGTTTGGCGCAAAGAGCCGCAGGTGGTGTGTTAAATGTCGTTAAGTTTCGGTTGCTAAGTGTAACAATAAAGCTTTGTACGTTGCGTGCGTAGCAATATGGGCGTAATACTATTCCTTTCACCTCACAGATTCAGGCTTGGGCAGAAACGCGACCAAGCTAGGATCAGCAGCCGCTGAATCGGCGACCGACGCGTAACGTCTGCCAGTGCCTTTGGTATGTACATGCTCATGCAGCCGTTGGGCGCATTCATTGAAGGAATTTTTGGCAAGGAAGAGTACTCGGACCACCATGTGTGTTCGTTGTGTATGTACATATGCGGTTTGGCTGGCTCTTCCTCTTGCTCTTCCCGAGTCAAGGCCAGCATTCCATTTCAGTTTACTTACATTGCCGACATTGTGTGCTGCAAGCCCAAATCGTGAAGCATTAAAGATGAACAGAATGTGCGAAAATCTATGAAACAGTTGCATTGCGATGGAGAAAAGTACAATGACGATACAAGCATCAACAGCAAAACAGGGGGAAAACGCTAGCCAAAGGCACACTCCCAAAAGATTTTACAAACAAAAGCGCTCCTTACACAAAAACGGCGTTGTTGATGGCATCCTTCTCGCCCTTGTGATCCTGGTTGTCATCCTCGGCGGCATGCGCGGCGACCTGGCGCTTGATCTCGACCAAGTCCTCGTCCGAGTCAATCACGGCAGGGTTCCAAGCGAACGAGCCCTTGGGCACAAAGGTCGACACAAGGATGAGGAAACAGGCCAGACTTACCACGAATCCCGCGCTCCACATCATCGCTTCCTGGGTCGGCGCGAGACCAATCAAGTTCTTCCACTCGCGAGGAGCGCCAAACTTTGAGCGCAAGTCACGCACGTACGAGTCTTGCAGGCGGCCAATGGCTTGCGAAAGCGTGGCAAACACAGCAATGTAGAAGACGTAGAGGAACGACATGACGGCGCCCAAGGGAGAGATGGACGAATCGACGTTTTCGATCGAGCCGAGACGAGACTGGATGTAGGCGACCAATGAGCAATCACCTGTGAAGCCGTGGACAACATAGGGGTCAGGCAACTGATCCTTACGCGCAAGCTTACACAGGGAGACACGAAAAAAAAAAAAAAAAAAAAAAAAAAAAAAAAAAAAAAAAAAAAAAAAAAAAAAACATACCAGCAGACCAGCCAAGAGACACGGGGATGTTGTAGAGAGTCAAGAACCACACCCAACCCTCAATGTTCTCGCGCCACGGGGCAGCAAGCGGGTAGATCCAGAGCGTCAAGAGCGAGAGGGCATCAAGACGCTGCCACGGGATCGGGGTGGGCACGGTAATGGCGAAGATGACAATCAACAAGGCGCCGAGCAACTCGCCAAAGTTGGAACCAGCGATAAGCTGCTGCTGGTAGGCACCGCGGGACAGACCAAAGTTGGCATAGTGCGCGTACAGCACGTTCTCCTTGTACCGATGAATGACAAAGGGCACAGAGTAGGCAAACGTGAGCCACACGAGCGACCGGTTGGTGAGCGTGAGCTTGGCTCCAATCCACACGGACCGGAAGAAGGCCCTGAAGATGGCACCAATCTCGCGGATCGCGCCCTGTGACTTGTAGTTGATGGCGGCGACTTTTTCCTCCTCGTTGCGAATGCGCGACCAGATGGGTGCGACAAGGAACAGGTAGACAACGGGGATGATGGCGAGGGTGTAGGCGTAGTTGATCTTGTCAATCCAAACGCGAGACAAGAGTGCCCCAGACGTTCCGGCAATTTGATAGAAGACCATGACCATTCCGTCCATGCGCTTGAGCTTGAGGGCGTCGGCGCCGACAATGTCCTTGGGAATCACACGTCGAACGAGCTCAATGATGCCGTGGAAAATGCCAATGACCGGGAAAAGGTATCCGACAATCATCGGGTCGTATTGGCCAAACTTGTACTTCTTTTCACCGGCGGTCAAAGTGCCGTCGCGGCCACCGCCAGTGAAGAATTCGAGGATGGGAACAATGGCGACGAGCAGACCAAAGGTGATGATGGCAGTCGACAGGACGCGCGATGTTGGCCAGCGCTTCATGAGCGGAGAGACGAGCAGGGAACCGATGGATTGCGCGGCAAAGTTGACAGAGACGATGGTTGACCACACTGTGGATGGGTTTTGTGGGACTCGTTGAAGAATAATATTTGAGAAGCAACCAGAAAGGTTCTCGAGGGCGAACTTGTAACCCTGTTTTTGGAGTCGCATCCAAAGTCAGAAAACGAGAAAAAAATGAGGAGGATTCGAGACAAGACGAACCATGATGCCCATGATGTAGATGGCAACGTTGCGCCGCTCAGTGGGCGTGAAATCAGGAAAGACCTTGGCCCAGACCATCTTGAAGGATCAGTGGATAGGGTAGCGGGCACGGTTGGGAAAGAGTGAGGGACAGTGGAGGTGGCAAGAATGATCGAGCAGGAAAAGCTAGCAGAGCTGGCCAATGTGCGGCTGGAGGGAGCTTGAGAGTGCTGCTGATGAGGATAGGTCGATTGAGTGGGAATATCTCGCGGGGACCAGGGCCAATTTGTACCCCTTGGCTTCAGAGCCCTTCTAGTTGCCTCTTCCCGATGCAGCTGAACCCTTCTCGACGGCCAAGAATACAGTTCTAGACCCTCTACATTGCCGATAAGCCGTTCCGCTTGGCCTGACTCCAAAAACGTGGGACCTTGACATGTAGCAGAGGCACACGAATCATCCTCTGACACAAAAACGTTTTCCGGCTCATACGATAAGGCATTCGCGGGGACAAAGTGTGCTTGCGTCACACGAGCCAGTGCATGTTGAGCCCTTTTGTCCGTTGTGAAGTGCCACAAGTCACACGTCAGACCGTGTGAGACGACCATGTTGAAGGCAGGCTGGTGTCGTGCATGGAAGCATGTTCGGGAGCCAATGAGAACAAGCTTCGATGGCTTCGAGAGAAGTGGTCTGTGGGGCTTGACACCTTCCAGAAGCCACCGAGCATTTCAACGTGTTGTTGTCCTTGGCCATCCTCCGTCTCTTAACGCTAATCTTCGCTTGGCCGAGACATCAGTTCGTCAGGATGTGTGCATCTTGTGGTTGACCCGTGCCGACTGAGCATGGCCACCCACCCACGGCCACGGTGGTCTCGTGACGGGCGTCTGTAAACGTGTCCTGTTGCCGCCTCCACCGTACCGTGCAATGTCGCCACTATGGCGGCGAGGGGCGCCACCGCCATTCGTCGCATCATGCCGACTGTTCGGCGAGAACAGCGCAAGCGTTGCAATTGACCTTGTCATGCGCATTGCCACGGCCAGCATGCAACATGGCGGAATCGAGTTCGCTGCATGAACGAGATCAGATCATGCTCGAGTCATACACAAGGCCGCTAGCATGATGCCGGGTGAGCCTCGGGTGCCGTGGCCGTGGTCGTCGTGGTAAATCTCTCATGAAAGTTCAGTGACGGAGATGATTTGTATGATATGTAAATATGTCGAAAAGAAGGATAGGGATACAGCACGCCACAAATGAATGGGAACCAGACCTGATTGCTCACCAACCGATGACAGCAACCCAGATGAGCGAAACGAATGCCACCTTGAAAAGAAAATGATCTCCACACCTATCTGCCCCGACTACCGGGTCTGCCGCGACGGCTCACATCATACACCCTTCGCCAATTCCGACGCCATGCTCACCCACCGTTCGCACCACAACCGGTTTAATTTTGCGAACGCGAACCAGGACTGCTTTCTTGCCTTTGCCACCAATCGAGGAGTTTGAGGACACCGCGGCACTTGACGATCCGCCACGCATTTCGTTGAGCATCATTTCGGCCACGCGTTTGCGCCTTGCCGCGCTCCGTGCTGCCGCCCCGGCGGTTGACGAGGAACTGGAAGCCCACGCCGAAGCCACGGGCGGGCGCGACATCCAACCGGTGTGCCTTGCCGTAGGCGGTTCGGGATGCTGCGCTGAAGGAGCTGCGACCGCTGACGACGACGATGACGATGATGACGATGAAGATGAAGATGGGTTGACGACGACTTGACGCACAGCCGCGGGCGCAGGCCGAGAATCTGCAATCACCTCCGCCGTCGTTTCGGCGCGCAACGGCGATCCCGGCGACGTGGCCCTTGTCAGCCTTGCTGCGCCAGTGGTAAACGGCGACGCAGACCGCGATCCGGCCGCTGATCCAGGCGATGACGACCGCATGCTCATCCGCGACGACCTGCCAGACCCGGTCCCTTGCTCCTCCACTTCATCTTCTTCGTCGTCATCATCCGAATCCGAATCGTCCTCGTATTGACCGCCGGGCATGGGTTGCCCCTCGTCACCATCCGCAGAGTACCAGCTGCACTCGCGCTCGATCTGGCGCGCGCGTGCGGCCGCCGAAAGCGCAGCGAGGGTCATTCTCGCAACACGCAGCTCAAAGACCGTGGAGGCAAGCGCGTCGGCAGCAGCCGATGTGGATGCCGAAGAAGAGGACGCGGGCACGGCGGGTACGGCCGGTGCGCGGATATGCTGAATGCCCAGGCCGAGGCGCGCCGCGCCTGCCGGAGGAGGCGGCGGGGTAAGGTCTGAAGAGGAGAAGCCTGATGTGGTGGTTGCATCCGAGGGCTCGCGCGTGAGCGACGGAACGGCAGGGCGAGATGAAGGATCGGACGCGGCGGGCGGGGGGATGCGTGCGCGCATGGTGGTTGAGGTGGCGGAGGAGAATGGGATGTGGTCGAGTTGGGCATGCGTGTCGGCAGAAAGCGACGATGATGAGGAGCCGAGCAGATCGGGCACATCCGGTAGGTCCATGTACCACGGGCGGTTGTCGATTGGATCGGATTGAGGCTCATCGCCGTCAATAGACAGACCCTCTTCAATGTCGTCGTGATTGGGCTGAGACGCAGCAAGAATGCGCTGAGGAGGTGGGGATTGATAGAATGATGTAGCTTGTGGCCAAACCCGAACAGACATGGGTGCCGTTGTGGACGATGACGTTGAATGCGTCGTCGATAGCATGGTAAACGGGGAGCGAACGGCACCTGAGAAGGAGGCGTGCATAGTTGCGGGTGCCGGCGGCATGAGATCTTGGTCGTTACTTGGCTCTGTCATGTCGTTTTCCAACGCGTCTGACGATGAAGAAGGGTTTTCCAAAGGAGCGGGCAATCGACCAAAGAGCGATTGCAGAATGTGCAGTGCCTCGGTCGAGGTCAAGGGTGACGATGACGAGTCGATTTGGTACAAGTCCGCAGCCGATTGCTGGTTGGAAGCGGTGCCAGCAGATGCAGATGAAGCCGATGAGGGCGTGCGACGAAGGTGTTGGTTTGGCGGCATGACTCGAGTCGTTGCGAAAGATTGAGTGTACAGGAAGGCTGAAGTCGTCGGACGCGACCGCTGATAATTGAATCGATTTGATTGACGACTTGGAAGTCTTGAAAGCTACGTTTCCGGATGTATCTTGAACTAATTTCGTACTTTACAACGTCTCCTTGGAGCTGGAGAGCCTACGGTCGTCCCCAATAAAGAGGAACGGTGAGCGAGACGGATCGGATCTCTCGCGTATTGAGATGCGGACAAGGTTCGATTGCATGACCGATGTTGAATGCATGATTGCGCATGGTAGTCGAGTGGTGTCATGTCATGGGTCCAATGATAATTTGGTCGTTCACTTACTTTTGTTCGCACCGACAGTGTGCTGCACAGTGTGGTTGGTTGGCGTTTGTGGGCCGTCGATTCGAACGCGCCCGACCAGCTGCGTCAATACGTAGACATGTATCGACAGTCCAAATAAAACAAGCACAAACAATTGAATTCGATGAGCACAGAATACATGCGAAAAACATTCGTTGGCAGCATCGCCAATACAACTGACAGGGGTGGTGGTGGTGGTGGGGTGCAGTGCAAGATCCAGCTCGCAAAACACAAAAATGTACATGTACAACAGACAAAGAAGAAAGATACAACATGACCTTCAAGCAAACATGGCATTCTTGATTGCATCATTGTTTGACTTCTCGCCAGGCTCCACCACGCTCGCGTTCCCCTTGACCTGTTGCCGCAGCTCATCGAGCTCCGAGTCATCGCCCAAGGTGTCCGGGTTCCACTGCAAGGCGCCCTTGGGAATCAAAGTCGACAGCAGCACCAAAGTTCCCGAAATAGTCACAACCATGCCCGCCGACCAAAACATTGCTTCCTGCGTGCGGGCAAGACCTGCGAGCGGTGGCCATTGGCGGGGCGCGCCAAAGCGAGCGCGCAAATCGGCAACGTACGCGTCTTGGAGGCGGCCAATGGCTTGAGAGAGGAGCGCAAAGAGCGTAATGTACAAAATGTACAGGAAGGACATGACGGCACCCAGCGGAGAAATGGACGGGTCAGTGTCCTCAATGGCGGCAAGGCGCGATTGGATGTATGCTACCAGCGAGCAATCACCTGCAGACAGCACACGGGGGGAAACACGAGTGAGTGAGCGGGTTACCCTGTGCGACCACCAAGTCAGGGGGGAATCAAACATACCGGCTGCCCAGCCAAAGGAAATGGGAACATTAATTGCAGTCAAGATCCACACAAATCCTTCAATGTTGTTACGCGGCGGCGAGACGGTCGGGTAAACCCAGAGGATAAAGAGCGTGATGGCATCTGCCCGGAGCCAGGGAAGCGGTGTCGGAACGGCACTGGATGGTGGTACATTGTGTTGGTTAGCATCTCGAGTGCCGTCACTCACAAGGGTAAGCGAAACACCAAACGTACTTTGCAAAGAACAGCACAAAGCAAGCACCGAGCAACTCGCCAAGGTTACTGCCACCCACCAGTTGCTGCTGGAATGCACCTCGGCCCAGGGCAAAGTTGGCGTAATGCGCGTACAACACGTTTTCCTTGTACCGATGGATCACAAACGGGAACGCATACGCCATGGTGAGCCACACGAGCGACCGATTCGTGAGCGTGAGCTTGCACCCGATCCACACCGAGCGGAAAAACGCCTTGAAGATGGAGCCGAGCTCGCCCAGCATGCCACGAGGGGCTTTGGACGGATCGCGCGCTTTTGCAGCTGGGATGTCGTCGTTGGCTTGGAGGCGGTTCCAGATTGGTGCAACGATGAAGAGGAAAAAGACAGGAATGATGGTGAGCTGTTCCCAGAGCGAGGGTTAGTGTATGTGTGTTTGTTTACGGGACAGTTGGGTGATTCGGCAGACGTACAGTATATGCATACGAAAACCACTCGATAAAGAAGCGGGACATGAGGGCACCGCTCACACCACCAACTTGATAAAAGATATGTACAGTCGAATCCATTTTCCTGTGTTTAATGTTGGTGCAAGGTAGGTGAGCAACAGTCTCGCATCATGTCCACTTGCCAAACGCCTAACCCGACGAACCTGAGCTTCAATGCATCATCCCCAACGATCTTGCTTGGGATTACCCTTCGGACGAGCTCAATCACTCCATGTGCAACACCAATGGCCGGAAACAGGCCGGCGACAATCATGACGTTCCAGCGCCCAAACTTGTACCCCTTTTCACCGGCCATGAGCGTCCCATCACGCCCGCCTCCGGTGAGCAGTTCCATGATGGGAACCACGGCCACAAGCAAGGCAAACACAATGATGGTTGTAGAAAGCACGCGCGCCGTGGGCCAGCGCTTGATGAGTGGAGACACAAGCAGCGAGCCGACGGATTGAGCAGCAAAGTTGATGGACACGATCGTGGACCAGGTGCTCGAGGGGTTGATGGCCACACGTTGAAGGACAATGTTTGAGAAACAGCCTGAGAGGTTTTCCAGAGCAAATTTGTAGGCCTGTGCACGGTTGAATGAAGCGACGACATGAGAGACAGAGACACCAAAGGTTAGTGAACGCGATCACTGGCAGACATAAGGCGAGCAGACAAAGAATACGAACCATCATGCCGAGGGTGTAAATGGCCAGGTTGCGACGCTCGGTCGGCGTGAATTCCGCAAAGAGGCCGCTGTCAGAGACACCCATGGTTGGTTGTTTGGTTGGTTCGAGTAAGAAAATGGGGGGGGGTCTTGGGGGGGGGGGGGACAAAAACTGCTGGAGAGTCGAGGGGCGGGATCACCCAGTGAAGTACAGTGAAAGAGATGAGTGGAACGAGTATTGACAAAGACGGAGCCAGCCGTCGGTAGGACATGAGGTATTAGAACGAACAAAGCAGGAGTCGAAGCATGGGCGGGTGGACGTTGATACTTATCCTCCACACTGCTACCACAAGTGCTGCACCCTGCTCTCATGAATGACTGGAGGTTGATAGGTTGTGGCATCCATCTGCATGATCTTGCCCGTACTGTGCCTATCCTGTAGCCGACGAGACGCACCGTTGAGGGTGTTAACAACCAGCCAAAAGAACAATTTGACACGCTCCAGAATCTGGCTAGTGCGGGGACTAGAGCTTGCGTGTGGCTTCTTCAATTCTATATTGAGTATGTACCTGGCCAATTTTCTTTGCTACTACCTGCTCTGTATCCAGCTCGGTCCGAAGATATCTGCACAGGTTGCACTGAATTGCGTGCCGAGGATCTGCTTCGGTGAAAGCGGGGCCATGCAAAAAGCCGAAGCGCCAGCGGTTTGTTCAACATGAGCCGAGATTGTGAGGAGGTGGGCAATTTGCAGGCAGTTCCTTTCTTTATCGTTGGAAGGCTGCGAATGCCAAAGAGCTATCGAGTGGCCAGCACATATACTTGGTATCAACAAGGCAAGTTGAAGCCCACACATCGTCCACCCCAGCTGCCAGGGCTAACAAGGTCTGGGAAAAATAGGAAAGGAGAATACCCGCGTGAGCAGCTGAGCCATGGATTGATGGGCCAAGTTCATTGGCCGAGTCCCATTAAGTGCAAAAAAATGGATGGCTCTTGTTGCCCTGTTGACGTGCAGTGCATGACGCTGGTGGATGTTTGTCATGAATTTTGTTGCCCCTGTTCATTTCCATTTCCTTGTCGCTGTCTCGCATTGATCGCGTCTCTGATTCTTTTTCCAGCATACACACATCAGGCAGATAGGAACTTGCAGTGCCATGGACGACGGATCGGAGCCGTGTCAATCGGTACACGATTTAAATATGATGTGTAAGAACAGGTAAGTGGGTTACTTTCCTTTCACGAGCTTCTCCGTTTCCCACACTTATGGTTCGCCGGCAACACTCGTGCAGACATTAAGTATGCGCTGGCTACCATCGCAAGCGGTCGATTGTGAAAACAAACGAGAGCAGTGCAGATCTGACAGAACGAGTTAGGTAAACGCGGTATGTATTTCAAAATGAGTTAAAAGACTGCTGCTCCAACAAAACCAGCAACAAAAATGAGACCTGCAACCAACTGGGACCCACGACCACAACTTGCCTTGCCGTCTCGACCCGCAGCATTGATAGCGATTGGCCGCGCGGCAGCGTCCGGACCAGCCGGCACGATTTCGATGCGATCCGACCAAGCGGGCGGCGACGATGCCTCGTCGATTTTGCCGCCATCTGGCGCGGGCGCTTCGGTTGGAAGAATGGGCGATGAGGGTGGGAATGATGTTGCAGTTGGGGATGGGGATGTGGTATCTGGCCCGATAGAACGAGTCTGGCGAATGGACGACGATGGGGTGGGTGGCCCAACTCGAGTTTGGGTTGGAACTGGAGTCCTCGTCGTTGTTGTCGTTGACCGGATCGGGGATCGTGGTGGAAGACGAATGGTAGCCGTCAACCTCCCACGCGATTGCTGAGCTTGTCGTCGAACCAATTTGGCGCGTTCACCTTGGGCATTCGCTGGAATGGCCGACATGGCCGCAAAGATGAGGAAGGTGGTGATAATGACGATTACCAGCGAAAGTTGGTATTGCGGTGGCGTTGGTGCCGGCATGCTTGAAGTTGGCCTCGCTGAGTTTGGCAGGGCTCGTCGAATGTGAGACACGGGGCGGCTGTGAGACGGCGCCGTTTGCATGGGGAATCGTATTGCGCAAACAATCGTGCAATTGAACGCAAAAATGATGCGGGGGGTATTGTGGTAAATGGCAGGCGCCGTCACATACTGTCAATTAACGAGCTGAACGTCGAAGGGGAGATGGGGTCCCGGACTCTATATAGGCGAGCCACCACAGCCAAGTGACTTTCAATGTCGGCCTTGATGGTTGCCTTGATTCGTGATCTTATAGGTCATGAAAAAGTGCATGCCTGGCGACAGGATTCAAGCCCACACAGGTCGTTCCCCGAGCTCTTCTTGGGCTGGGGGCTCCGGCGTGCCTTCGCGTAGCGACACCCAATACACTCATGGGGGTGGAAGAAAGGAACGCCGTATTAGCAATAACTTGGCTGGAGTCTCGTTTGGTAGACTCGTTGCCTGTACATTCTTGATCGAGACTGGGAACGATTTGCCTTATCAGAAGAAGTGAGATGAATATCACAGATCGGACCGAGCAATGTATTTATTTGCACATGAGATCAGAAAGGGAAAGCATTTACAAAGGATTTCAAGCCATGGCAGCAACAGCCACCAACACGCTCACCAAAGTCACCATGCCAGCACCACCAACTTGCACAGCGGAGCTCGCGACCTTGTCGGCTCCAGCAGGTGCAATCTTGATCTGCTCAGCAGCAGACGACGACGACGACTGCTCGTTCACGGCGCCAGCACCTGGTGCGGGGGCCGGTGCGGCCGGCTGGTCGCCTCCAGTCGCAGGAGCGGCCGGGGCCGGCGCAGCATTGTCGGCAGAGTACAAGGGCTGATCAATCGGGTTGGGCGCAGGCACCTCGGGGACAGATTGGCCGTTGGGACCCTGGTATTCGGAAGCTTGTGTGGGAACAGCCGTGCGCTGGGCCGCCGACGAAGTGCACGGTGTGGTTGCACGAGCTACCTGGCTGGTGGTGCACGGAGTTGTAGCGCGTACGACCTGGCTGGTCGTGCAAGGATTAGTCGTTGCGCGAGGAGCCTGGGTCGTTGTGCAGGGACGAGTCGGCGTCGGCGACGGCGGAGCCTGCGTACGAACGACCGAGGAAGTGCATGGCGTGGAAGCAACGGGACGCGTCGGTTGAGGACGGTTGTTGTGCTTGTTCTTGCCTCCGCCGTTTCCACCACGGTTGTTGTGATTGCCACCACGGTTGTTGTGATTGCCACCACGGTTCTGGTTGTTGTGATTACCACCGCGGTTCTGGTTGTTGTGGTTGCCACCACGGTTGTCGTTGTATCCGCCGCGGTTGCCGCCATTTTGGTTGCCACCACGTTGCTTGTTCTTTCGCAAATCGTCCGTTTCAGCGGCCGGCGGCGCCGGCGCCGGCTCAGCGTTGCCCCCGTCGGCACCCGTCACGGCAATGTCGGAACAGGCAATGTACGACCCGCCGTCCTCAAGACTAGTCCACAACCACTGCAACTCGCAATTGCCGACCTTTGCCGCCCTGGGAATCGTGACTTGTGCTTGCAAATCCTGCGCCTTGATGCCGCTCGCCAACTTGACGAAATCGCGCTCGCCTGCACACCGCAGACCAACCGTGACGCCCGGATCACTCACGTGGTCAATGGTAATATCCCAGCGCACTTGAAGCTGGCGGCCTTGTGCAACCGTGGCTTGCGGAGCGCCCGGTTGCAGGGCAGCGTTGCCGCACGTGTTGAAGAATTGCGCATCTTGCGGGCTGGCGATCTTGATGCCGAGGTTGTCTGCACCGTTGGAGCCTGGGCGCGCTGCAGGTTGGACGAGGATCGCGTGCGTGTTGGCGAGCGTGGCCGTGGCGGAAACGAGGGCGAGGATAGAGAGAAGAGAGTACATGGTAGAATGATTCGAAGTTTGAATTGAGGGATAATGGAATGGGCCAGCCGAACGAGTGTTGGGTCAAGTGAATCAGGTTGGCAAGTGCGTTCAACGCAAGTGACGGTTTCGTGTATCAAGTGTATATGGGTGGTGTGGATTAAGCTGAACCAGACGCAGTCTGAGATCTTTCTTGTCTTGCAAGCAAATGTACAGGATGAAGGGCAGGGATAACATTGCTGATGATGCAGAGGGGTTGGCTATACTTTATACTCAGAGTCGCCCGCTGCTGTCATGCACTGCCCTCGAAGATAGCACATAGAGCTCCAGCTCCAAGGCACTCACGGCTGTCGCATAAGTCGTTCGTTGGCTGCAAACCGATTCCGCTTCTGCGGTTTTTAAATTTTCATGAGCATTCATGATATCCATGTCACCGCAATATGGCACCATCGACCTAAAGCCACCGACCCACACGCAAAAGCCTGATGGCGCGGTCTGCTTGTCATTGGCCTGTTTGCACAGGAGCGCGTTTAGCTTGCGGCTTGTGAAGCAAGCAACACTCACTTCGAGAGTCGAAGTGCAAACATGGGCGATTTCAAGGTGCGGCAAGCAATGAGACTTGATGAAATGACGAGCATCAGTATTTGCAAACTATCAGGAACACCATCATCATGCCCATACCACACTCACAGGATGCCTCGGCGCGCGGCAGATCTGCCTCCTCCGCCTACCCGCCCAACCTGCGCTCCTCTTCATCTATCCGCTCGCGCTCGGCCTCCAATTCACGATCTTCAAGCACTAGTACTGGTACCTACCACTCAGCATATCGGCACTATACCGCCACATTCAACAGCCAGGCCAGTGACGTGCTTGAATCGGATGTGGACGAAATCGATGCCATGCTTTGTGCATTGACGGGCCTTGACGGGGAGCCAAAGGCACGCGATGACGAAGGATTCATGGGATCACGAAGCTTGTCGACATCCATGGCCAAAGTAGGCCTGAGCGAAGTGAATCAAGTCGTGAGCAACACATTGAACACGTTGCGAAACAGACAAGCAACAACCATGGACATTGTGGTTCGGTTTGCGCTGCAACTCATGGAATCCAAGCGCGATCAAGTGACGCCAGCCGAGGCGGTCCGTCGAGACGAGTACATTCGGCCCGTACGATCTCTGTGTCTCGCTCTCTCTCTCTCTCTTTCTCTCTCTCTCTGCATCCAGTTCTCACTCTGGCACTGACACGTTGCCTTGCTCTTCAAGATGGAGCCGTCAACGTTGACCTCGTTTCTCACCTCGACCCTCTTCCCATTGTCGCCCCTGACCCCTGTACTCACCTCCTCGACCACCGCCCGCCAATGCATTGCCTATCTGGCTCTCGAGCACTACTACCTGACCCAAGAAGCCAAGGGACTATCGGACATGGTTCGCAAGGCAAACGAGCACATCAAGTATCTTGAAACACAGCATGCCGTGCTGGAAATGCGATGCGAGCGCGTCGAGAATGAGCGTGACTCGCTGGCCGAACTGGTTGGCGAATATGAGCGGCGAATGGCAATCGAGTCGAGAATGGGATTCGAGAATCAGGTTGAGATGCTACTGGAGGAGAATGAGACGCAGCAAAGGGGTCGGGGAATCACGGCTTCCCCCACGACAAGCAATTCGCGAGCCACGAGTCCGTTCCTCAGCATGCATTCTCGCAGACAAAAGACTGTGGCCACTGCACCTCCAATTGGTTTGGAACAAATGTTACAGTCCACACCCGAGACTGACGCCGAGGCACAAGCCGAAGCAGAGGATCAATATCTGCTGTCGGACCTCCACCTATCCAGCATGCGAGAGAGCACACGAACCATCTCGCAGTCGCCATTGCTGGACTTGGTGGACCTGCCCACGTGCCCACCCGTCTCGACCAGTCATCAACCGAGACCCAGAGTGCTCGAGGAAACATTCCTTGCAGCCATCAGCGCCCCCGCCCTGACTGCTTGCCCCGCCTCCCTCTCGGCCAATTCGCTCGTGCACCCAACGGCTTGCCACCTATCGACTCCAAGTTTGCCATTCCCAGCCATCACATCATGCATTCATTCCGGGCCCACGGGATTTGCCGTCACCGTGCACCCACAACGAACAAAAGGAGCAATGCTTTGTGCCTATGCGCGCGCCGTGAATGCAACGGCGGGCGAAATACGGCGCGTGGCGGACCGGATCGGTTGCGAGGTGTCTGGAAGTAGGCTCAGAAAGCGCATGATGAGCGAGGCGAGGGATTCGGAATGTGTCGAGTCGAGCGACAACAAGATATCCGTCTTGACTACGACGCCGCCGCTGACTGGGATGACCCTATGTGCGAATTGTTTGCAGGTGGTGCAGGCGGCCGCAAAGGTTGCCGGTGCAAGCCCAGCGGGTGCGGCCAAGCCAAGTGCTGGGCGTGCCGCCGACAGTCAAGTGTCGGCATCTGCGGCGGCCTTGTCCATCAGCAATTTGTCCGCGATACCCTCAACTGCAAGCCACTTGAACCTGGACGACAATTCCGTGGACCTGTGTGCGTGCAACGACGACCCGTGCTTTTCTGACACAGACACGGCCCCCGCCAGTGACTCGGACCTGGACGATCTCATGGCGTTTCCACGTACGATCCTGGGCCCCTATGGCCAATGCCACAGGCGGTCTCGGGCTCGGTCATGCTCGTGGGAAAAGCCAACCGTGACGGAGGCGCTCGAGTCGCAGCCGCTTGTGGTCCAAGCGCTCACCAACCCGTGGGCGTCTGTAAAGCGGCAGGCGCGGCGGATTCTGGAGAGGGTCAAGGATGAGGTGGACGAGTGGTTTGTTGTCTAAGTATGAACCGACGTCGGCTTCAAGTTGTGGGTTTCAACGGTGGGGTGTAATTCTTGATGTGACAGAGGGAACGGAGGCGGGGGAAGACAACTGCGCGGATGTTTGGGCAACAGACATAGGAATGCACGGCAAAAGGGGCAAGGTGGGTGGTGTTGGTGGAAATTGACGAACACACATTGGAAAGAACCAGTTGATATAATCATTGAGAAAGCCGCAAGGCCACGGTCCACAACATGGAAAGTGGAGCGAGGAAGGAAAAAGTACGATCAGGAGGGAAAGCAGATTGGGAAAAGAAAAGCGCCAGCAGCACAAAACACAACACACAATCACACTCGTAACCACCACTCGGAAATACAAGGAAACGTATGAAAAAAAAACTGGCATTACTGAGCACCAGCACCAGCAGCCGGTGCAGGTGCAGGGGCCGCCGCCGACATCCTTGCATCCAAGTACCCAACGATGCGATTCCGGATCGCAATGTACACGCTACCGACGGACCCAAGCGCATCGGGCCGTGCGGCCAGCGGTTCAAACTTTGAATCGAGAATGCGGCGCACATTGGCCGAGGCCGACCTTGTGGTTGCCGACGTCAAGTACCGGACGGCCATGAACTGCGCGTACACGAGCGGGGCAAGAAGCGCTTGGCGCCACAGGAGCACTTGCATGACCAGGTAGAGTGGGGTGACGGTGATTTCCCAGTACGAGGCGACTTGCAGTGCTTGCGGCTGGTAGGTTGCAGAGAAGGCCGAGGCCTTGGCCGACAGGCCAGACACGATGGCTGGGGCAGGGTTGGTTGCGGCGGGAAGATAGCCGGGAGCAGGATCGAGTGCATGTAGCCGATGCAGTGGAAGAGCGAGAAGGAGGCGTATGGGACGAGCAGGGCTACGAACCAAACGAATGGCAGAAAAAGGGAAATGAAACAGAGCAAGCGTAAGTGTCGCGCGCCTGGGTATCCAAATGACTTGGGTATGATACGACGCACCAACGCAAGGGTATCCGCTCATCCAAAAGTAGAGAGCCAGAGCAAAGTAATGGGCATTCAAGTCGTGCAGCATGCGACGTGCGGTTGGGGCAAGCCCCTGCTGGAGCACCGAGGGTTTGTAGTGGCGGTACAAGACAACACCGTAGGCAAGCATGGCGCCGAGGAGGGCGCGCGAGTATGCGCCGACCGAAAAGAGCATGTAGAGCGGGAGGCCAATGGCGGTGAGCAGGTGGCCAAAGGCCCAGGCGGCTTGCGGGTGCTTGGCCAGGCGCAGGAGGCGTTGGGAGAGTGGGAGCGACATTTTGTGGTGGTGGTGGTGGTGGTGGTTGTTGTTGTTGGTTGTTGGTGCAGATGGCAGTCAGTGGCAACTTGAATCTTGGCGTCGGCGTTGTGTGGTCACGGTGTTCAGCGATGTGATGTGGTGTGGTGCGGCGAGGGGATCGCTGACTCGGCGGGTCGATGAGGTGCAGCGACAGGGACGTTGTGAGTGTGGGTCCTTCAGAGACGAGAGCGTTGCATGAGGTGGAGGTGGAGGTGGAGGTTGGCCGTGTGGGCTATCAAGCGTCATTCACGGCTCGTACGTGGTGTGAATAGCATCATGATTTGCCAAGCAGAGCAGAAGCAGTAGACAGAGCAGTGCCGGCGCGGATCCAAGTCATGTGGCAACTTGAACTCGCGATCGGACACACACCAAACTCGTGTTGACACGTTGCGTGACTTACATATGTACCACGTCAGCAACCGCCCTCCGCCTCCGCCCTCCGCCCTCCGCCTCCGTCCTCCCAGCTCCAATCGAAATCGAAATCGAAATCGAATAATCGAATAATGAATGAAGGCGATCGCTCCACGAATCGGCGACCCTGATGTTGCGCCGTGCGTGATGGGCTGGATCCGAACTTATGCTTGCAACATGTTAATAAATGTTAAGACTGCCTTGATTTCGGATGATTCCAATTGTACATGCTCAGAGCGACAAATGATGAATGATCTAGTGCGACGTTACAGCCCAAGCGCCAAACGTCGGTTGGGATGGCATCATGGCCCCGTGGCGACCTTCTGGCATGGTGAACTTGCCCCATGCTCCGACCAAGCACACTTCAGCACACGCTTCGGAGGCGCGAATACCGCCAATTTCTCGACGGAATCGCGGCATGAGCCCTAGTACAGGTCGGTAATGAGCCACTGGCATGTTCGCAAGACGCAGATGACCATGCGGGATTTGGCCATTGGGCCAAGGACTGGAACACATGTGAGCCACGGGCGAGGAAGACCCGCACTTGCGAGGCGAAAGACCGCAAGTACAGTACGGATGGAGCACAACGGAATGATGCGATATCTATCTGGTCCACAACGATGATCGGCCCGCCAGCACATGTCCAGATGTGATGTGAGTCAAGGGCTCAGTGCTTCATGGTCGTTCCCAGATGGAATGCACGCACGGGACGAAATG
>MCFL01000367.1:0-20789 GCA_002102555.1 Catenaria anguillulae PL171 | reverse complement strand
ATGCCTCTTGAGCTTGTTCCGTAACTTGATGTTTTCCAATCGCACGGCGGCAACCTCTGCCTCTTTGCGCGAATCTTGTGCTTCAAGTTGCTCAACGACCTTGAGGGGAATAGATTTTCCCGTGCGGCTGTTTTCAGAGCTTACTGCAACTTGGCGGCGGTACTTGCGAAATTCTTCCGAGCGCTCCGAAAACTCTTGCTTGCGGTCTTGCAGCTTGGCCTAGGCACAAATAGACGTCAGCAAGCGTTGCAATCATCATTTGTCTTCAACTCGCCACGGGATTGAGCCGGTTTTAAAGAGTGCTACCTTGAATTCCTGATCCACCTGTTGTTGCATGCGCTCCATTGTGTCGTATTCGCTCCGAAGTTGCTTCAGACTGGTCATGACATTGGCGAATCGTTGATCTTGGTCGGTGACAGACTTGTCGGGCTCGTTGTTTTTGTCCTCAGCCTATGGACAAATAAATGTCCATCGATTAGCCAGACTTGCAAGAAGCGAGAAGGACTTGACGTTTTTTGTACCCTCCGCTTGCGAAACAAATCGCTCAGTTTGTGTTGGAGAGCGACATTGACAACCCTCATAGACTCCTGTGCCAATAGGGCCGACTTGATTCGAGCAATGCAGGCGTCGCGCACAGCCACCTCTTCATCACTCAGTTGAGTTTCGCTCGATGGATGCTGTAGTTCACCTTCAATGTGATTCTGAGCCGCATCTGAAACGTCAGCAGCAGGACTCATCGATGCTGTTTTTGTCGCTACGCTGTCAGCCTCTGGCAGTTCGTGGAAGTTGACTCAGCTGGCGCGACTGCGACGCCAGAATCTGCATTCAGAACCGACGAGGCAGGCACATCCTGATCGGCCAAGGGAAGAGGATTGCTGTCTGTCCGCATTTTTGGCGAAGCCGAGTCATCGGTCAATATGTCTGGAAGTGGGCCTGGGTGACTGCTGTCCGACACGGGTTCTTGATCAAGGTCCTTATGGTCAGCTAAGGCAGACTGCTGCTCTTCGGGCCCAATAAGTGACGGTTGGCCTTGTTCAAGTGACTCGCTCATCACATTGGCGGTCGCATCATGGGATGCGGTTGAGTCCATGACGTCGACATTTGTTGTAATGTCACTGTCCCGTTTCCTGAAGCTTGTACTACGTCTTCCAGCGGAACAGCGAAATCTTGGTTTGCTGATTCTGCGTGCGGACCCGAGTCCATACTATCGTTTTGAGGGTACGATGCACTACTTTTCATTTCTGAATCCGTTGGGGAAGAGTCGGGGCCGGTCTGTGGCGACCCATCCTCGGACGCCACGTTGGTGGTTTCGGTTGTGGGTGCGGGTCCATCGTGCTTGGTGGGTGGTTTGTCTATCCGAATCAAGCAGTGCGCTGTTCTGTTGCGTATTCAATGCTTTGAGTTGATTTGGAGGTGGTATTGGGAGTCCGTCTGCGTTGATTGTCATCGCAACAGTTATATAAACGTTCTCGCCATGTCCAGCGGGTGGTGGGATCGGAAGGTATGAGTCGCGTGTATATGTTGTACTAGCGCGACCGCCGGCTTTGCCCGGCCACATTCTGCGTGAGCCCAACCACTGCATTTATTACAAGATTTCGTGATACACAACATTGGGTGTGTGACTACGGTCTTCTGAGCAAGGGAAAAATACGCAAACTGGCAGGAGATGTGCAGCGAGATACTGCAACATACAGTTGGCCATGCGAAAAAACAGGACGCGGCAGCAACACACCAACACAATTAAAGGTCTGGCCCTGCGACTTGTTGATGGTCATCGCAAAAGCGGGCAAGAGCGGAAACTGACGGCGACGCAAACGGATAGGCATGCGGGCGTCCTCATTGGTAATGAAATCGATGCGAGGGATATGGACGAATTGCCCGGCATTTGGCCCACACAGAATGCGACAGTACACGACCCGCGAGGCACACTGGACGACAATCAAACGGGTTCCGTTACAGAGACCAGCCTCGGGTCCAAGTTACGAAGGAGAATAACCGGCACTCCAGGCTTGAGTTCCAACTTGTGCGGAGGAATACCCGGTACTTGCAAAGTGTTCAAGTACTCGACAGGATACGACGGCTGGTCATCAGTGACCGGTTCTTCCGCGACAGAATCAGCACTTGAATACACGTGCGGCTCGGCAGGCAGGGTGCGGATAATGGCGCTGTTGATACCATAAATGTCCTCGTTCAAAGGGCCAGGATGCAGCGCTCCGCCAACCAATCATCGCTCACACCAGACTGGACAGAATGCGACGAAATGCGATGGCCAAGATTTGGGTAGACAAACCGAATGAGTGGAGTGGCAATGCCCAGCAACGGATCCCGATCAGCTAGCGCAGGAATCGGCAACGTAAATGCTTGAGGGATTGGGAGCGGAGGGGGATTCGGGTCCCCAGGATGACAATGCCGCCCCTCGCCAACAAACAGCAACCAGTCTGCAAACTCTTGGATGGACACGCCAGCATCGTTTCCGACACTGCGGACCCTCATGTTGATCGTCAAACGCAAAGTCGTAACATGTCGCCAAAGGTCGGATCGCTTGATGCATGCAGAGACAGTCTCGGCACGGCCACCCCTTGGCACAACGGGAAGCGTCTGCCGAAAATCGCCACCAAACACGACGACCATGCCACCGAACGGCAAATTGGGTTCGTTTCGGACATCCCTTAGGGATCTATCCACAGCCTCGAAGGCATGCCGATGAATCATAGACGCCTCGTCCCAGATGATGACTGAAGCAGCACGGATGAGCTCGGCAATGTGACCCTGCTTGGGAATGGAACACCAAGAGCTCGGATTCAATGACAATGGAATCTTGAGACGTGAATGCGCAGTTCGCCCACCAGGCAAAAGTGTTGCGGCAATGCCGGAAGAGGCAACGGCAAGAGCAATGTGGCCATGGGTCCGCAAATGCGCAAGGATGACCTTGTATGTGAATGTCTTGCCAGTCCCACCTGGTCCATCAACAAAGAAGACGGCCGCGCTTCGCCCGTCCACGGCACCAACAATCGCGTCAAAGGTTGCGCGCTGGTCTTGATTCAACCTTGGTAAGTTCGCCTCCAAAAACTCCTGCAGTGCCACGGTACACAGCGCCCGCTGGTCTCGAATCAAAGTGTTGCCACCTAACTCCTCCGCAGGCTCGGGTGGCGGAACCGGCATTGGCGGGTAATCCGCCAATGACTTCCCATGCTGCCGCAACACACGGTCGACCTGCCGCAGGGCAATGTGCTTGATCTCGTCATCCGACCAATTCAAATCCTCGACCTGCGAGCGATGCACAATGTCATCCACCATGGCCCCGTAATGCTGTTCCCACAGCGCGAGCGGATCCGTCACCTCGCAGAACACCAAAATGGTTGCGAACAGTGAGCGCAGCTGCCGGCCTGATTGAAATGTTGATGCTTCGCGCAAAGTCACATCCCACTCGCGGTTGTCTTGCAACAGACCGCGCAGGAAACAGGCGTCCTTGTAGCTTGTGCAAACAACACCATTAACCGTCATCATGTCCTGAAATCCCTTGGCGCCACAGACAATGTTGAGCAGCATGCGCAAGTAGAAGCGCTCCTTGAGAATGTGCGGCACATAGTAGATCCGCGCAACAGCAACACCTCGTGTCCGTGGCGTCCACTCGCGTGTAGCCTTCTGCCAGACAAAGTGCTTGGGAAACTCGACATAGGTGTACTGGTTGGCCCACGGGTATTTTTCATTGGCCTTGAACCACGCCGTCAAAGTCGTATCCTTGTTCGCAGCATTGTTGACCACATACTGCAAGTCGTCGTTTTCGTTGAACGTCACCATCTGCTCACCCTCCAAATGGACTTGAAGGCGGACAACAGTGGGCCATTCTTGATGCAGCGGGTAGTAAAGAATCCGCCAGCACGCTTCATGAGGCGTGATGTACCGAGCGTCAAGGTAGCGCTTGATTTCATCGACAATCTCCGTCTGATCGTTCTGGGTTGGTGTGTCAGCTCCTTGAGCAATAGCAACTCTGGCGCGATCCGACCCCTTGTACACGTACTTGAAGAGGTACTTGATACCACCCGGCGACACGCAAATCTCGATATTGATGTGCGCATTAAACAACTTCAAGAGCACTGGATTGTATGGCACGACCCAGCGATTGTCAACAACATGCCCACCAACCTCGACCGTGACACCGTTATTGCGACGCCGATAGAGAGGGTAGCCAGTCGCCTCGTCCAATGTCGTCTCCTCCCGAAAGGCCTTTGGGTAACCCTTTGAACAGCGCCCGTCAACCATGCATGGTGCATTGGGGTTGGCTGTTCCACATGGCCCATGGATCATGGACTTGGTCACGGTCTCAAACAGCTCGGGGTCTTTTTGCGGATCAGGGATCTCTGCGCAAATGAATCGATCGAAATCGGCAGGTTCAACAGGCTTGGACTCCTCGTCAAGAATCAAGAGCATGTGTGCGTGGGGCAGCCCGCGCTTTTGGAACTCGACAACCCAGATGCGACCAACCACGTTCCCAAAAATGCCCATCTCAAACATCAATCGACGGCACTCGGCAAACTTCATCATGAATACCCGACAAACAATGTCTGGGCAATCGGATGGAGTCAAGTACTCGCCATTTTGCCGTCGCGGCAAGGCCTGCTTGATATCTGGCCAGTCCGGGTTACATGTAAAGGTGATAAAGAGCGTCGGCGGCCCATGCTCGCGCACAATGGCCATAGCGTCCTGGTACAGCTGCGTCATTTGCCGCGGGCCGCCAGTATGAGATGATGGCAGGACAACGCGGCGACCAACATTGCCGCTGTTGACCGCTTGTCCATCGGCTTGTGCAAGGAAATCTTGCAAACCTGGAGCAAAGGCAGAAAGGACCGCAGTCAGTCAACTGATGAAACAGGAAAGAGAAGCTGCTTCTCAACGTACCACTGTATAGCTCGGAGCGGATCTTGCTTTGATTCAATCGGACCCACAGCAGCCTTGATTGCTCGACAATTGCATAGGCATCCACCAAGTACTGCTGTAACAGCCGACCGCCATATCGCAATGAAATCCCATCGCCAGGCCGCTCAAAAAGACGATACGCAAACCAACGCATCAAGGTCACGTATCCAGCACGCTCGCTTTGCTCCTCTTCCTCATCAATGTCGCCTTCATCATCGTCGCCTCGCGCAGATACATGTGGAGCATGAGCATTTGGCCCAGACAACAGAATAGCATTATGCCACCCAAGGTCACCCTGCGGGAACAGAAGAGGATACTGCATGGGCATGTAGCTCGCATGCATGTAAGAGATCCGCTCTGGGAATGGTGCGCCGCGACGTTCAATCACAATGTCGCGTTCATGGGTGGTTGCTGATCCATCATCAAGCATGATCCCACCGACCTCATTGGCTGTTGGACGGTTGTATGTGCGGTTGTGGCGCCGATCCGGATCCAGGAAGACGATACGGAGATTCAAGTCCGGGTAGGTTTGAAGGCGCTCAGCGCCAGTCCGAAAGAGTCGGATTAATGGGTTAACGGCATGAAGCATGGTCTGGAGTTGACGTGTCACGGCCTCGTTCAAGTCCGGAATGAAAGCCAAGCGATTATCAAGTTCATGTTGCGGATCGTAAATGTACAATTGATGATACATGAGACGTGGACGTGGCTGCACCCCATCACCGCCAATGCTTGCTTGCTCAGGCGGAACCAAGTGCCCCATCCAATGCACGACCTCACCCGAAACTCGGAAAGTCGGCGGACCTGCAAAAAGCAACTGTCAGCTACTGACTCAAGGGCAATCAACTGTGAGAAAAAAAGCATACCTTGCCCGTACGTCACAGACTGATCGACGTTCACACCAAGGGATGTCATGCAAAACCCAGAGTTGTACTTGCGGATCAAATCGATAAATGTGGCAGATCCAGGGACAGTCTTCAACAACAAATCCGCCAATGGCCCTGGGGTACCCTTGATGGGCTCAAGAGCGACTTTCCCATGGTTGCAGCACCGTCCAAAGCGTGGCTGCCCGAGCGAAGACCCGACCACCCGTTCCTCGAGCCACATGAGGGCCCCGCAATACCGACACAGAGTAGCACGGGGACGCAAGGTGTGTCTGGAAAGGCGGGACGTGTCATAGCCAGTGACCGCGAGTTGCTTGTAGCAATGGACGTGGTTGGGCTCGTAGTTCATCTCGCCGACAGCAATGGTATCGAAAGACATGACGTCGCGCAGAGTGGTGTACGTATACGCGTCCAAATCTGGTGGAGGAGGAATAAAAACTTGCGGCGGACGGAGAGGCATAGGAACTACAATACACAATGCAAGGGGGCGTCAGAAAACGGCTAGACGTGAAAACTGATTCTCCATTTTTCCATATTCCATACCGAATCCGGGTCGAATCGCGGGCTGCATGAGGGGAGGGCGGACGCCCGGCCCATACAGAGGCGGCGGTCCATAATGGGAAGGGCGGGGCGGCATTGGCACTTAATATTCACGAAAGTGGTGAGAATCGCCGAGTACGCGCGGCGCGGGAGGGTGTGCACATACCGAAGCCAGGTCGAGGAGTAGAATCAAGTGGAGGCGGCCGGAAAGGGCCATGTGGCGGCGGTGGGCGAAAGTGATCCATTTCAGGCGCAGGCGGCCGGAAGCCAGGCCCGTACGGCGCCGGGGGTCTGAAAGGGCCATGTGGCGGCGGTGGGCGAAAGTGATCCATTGCACAGAATATCGTCTGGCGGTCGTGGAGAAGCAGTCAACAGCCAACACTCAACAGTCAACGACCGTGAGGATGACCGTGGAAAGCGCTGGATGGGATCGGCAGATCAGAGCTAGATCAGCGAACATCAAAGAATTGGGTTGCCGATTTGGTGGGCAAGTGGTGATGCAATCCGTCAGTTGGGCGATAAATCAATCATCAATCAACAATGTATGCGCAATTTATGAGGTGATTAATCATCATTGAGGGGATCGACGCGAATTCGCGCTTCTGATTGGCTCGAAGTCAGGAGATCGACGCAAATCCGCGCTTCTGATTGGCTGGAGGCGATCGACCCTTGTCGCCTTAATGATTAGATGTTTATGTGCTTGGAATCGAATGGCTTGGTGATCCATACACTTGTAAAGAAGGGTCGCTCTCAGTTTTGTATATCCATTACATTGACGGCAGGGGTCTGCCCGTGCATCCTCATCTTTTCAATTTCATGTTGGAATGTTGAGATGGCTGGGCGTCTACCGGGTCGTAATCCCCTGCCATGCTTCCTCAGCCGTTTTCGGCAGTGCCGCGATAGGCACGCACCGGACGCGGAGTGGGTTGCGAACACTCTACGCGTGCCTGTCTTCGTCGGTCTCTGTCGTCATCGTCGCGGCTGAGAAGAAAGAACCAAAAACGGATGCCATGTTTTCCGTATACAATTGCATCTTTTGTGATAAATTATCAATCGTGTTGACAGGAAACGGTGCCTGGGTGCTGCGCTGCGTCTGTCGGTACAAGCTTGGCGTGGCGGTTCTGGGCTTGTCTCGCGTTGGAAACGCCGCGCCAGTCGAAGAACTCGACGCTTCTGATAGGAACTCTCATTTGCGCTCGACTGGATGTATTCGCGTTTATGCGAAAGCGCACAGCTTCCCGTTTTGGCGATGGGCCATGAGTTGACTTGCAAGTGCCAATCAGCACGATGAGATCAGGCACTGGCGCGGCCAGATGATACGTACACATGCAAATTTAAATGCCAACATGTGGGTGGCCAACGCGTCAGCAGGTCGCATACCCAACTCCACAAACTACGCACCCCTTTGTGGAACGATGAGATGACGGCGAACTTGTCCGCATAGTACCGCATCCAGCCCATTCACGGTCCGCGTGACGGTGGCGACCCTCAAACAAATTGGTTGATTTGACAGAGTGGCTTCGTCATGGGGCCCCGCGTCTGGACTCTGGATGTGGGCCCTGTCAGGGCGGTCATTGCCTCTTGGTTGGTCGCTGCTGGTTTATTGCTGCCGGAAACACGCGTCTATCTCGACAAAGTACCTGGGCAAAAAGTAGAATTGCGTTTCGTGTAATGGCAAAAATTGACTGTGTCATCAAAGAAATCAACCATAGACAAGGCAAAATGCAACAAAGCGATCCCGGGAACCTCTCTTTGCCAACCACCGTCCCAGATCGCGTCGAGCTCGCACGGAATGCAGGATCCATGGAGGACAGAGTGGATGCCGCGGCGCTTTCTGGCTGTGGCGGCGGGGTTGGTGCGTCGCCGTCGTGCACGGTTGACGTCAAGGATTCAGGTGCGATTGCGGCGGCATCAGTGAGCGAGGGTGACGAGAACGATTCAGGCTCGGCCAGTTCGGATTCTTCGGAAGCTTGTGCTGCGACTGCAGATGTTGATCCTCGCACAAAGGCATGCTTGAAGGCGGATTCGATGCGGGCTTTGACAATGTCGCGGTGTGGTGCGAAAAGGTTGTTGCCACTGTTGCCGCTTGGGATAAGTGAGATTGTGGTTGCGGATTCAAGGTGATCCGTTGACTGTATTGGTGAAAATGCGGTGAATACCTGTTATTGTGCGCAAGCAATAACATGAGTGGCAGTGCACTGTGCAACATTGCAGAGTTTGATATGGTCCGTCGCGATCTCCTGGTTGTTTTGCTCGATACGTGCGCGCAGGTCTGAAAAATGCGCTTGGCTGTAGTTTGCGAGGGCATTGATGGGGGCATTGTTGGAGCTGGCGATACATGATGGAAGATTGTTGACAAAATGTTGAAAGTGGTAGCGTGAGGCCTTGGCGAAATGGAGGAAGTTGGGGTGGCAGTCAATCCAGCCAACCACACCATTCTTGAACAAAATACCCAAGTTCAACAGCATTGGCCGAGCGCTCGCACGCTCGGCTTGCGTGAATGGGAAGAGCGCATGAGCGTTGTAATTGGTTGCACAATTGCCAGCATCTGCGTCAGTGTACTTGAGATAGAACTCGCACATGTGTTTATCATAAAACAAATAGACTGTGCATTGAGAGTTAAAGATTGGCGACCATGTTCATACAAAGGGCATGCCAGAACATACAGCAATCACGTAGCGGCACGAGTGAATCAACTTTTCCAAAAATTTGATGCAAGACGCAAACATGAGCTTGTTCGCAGCGGCGTCGTCTTCCGTCGCAGCACGTAAATACACGCTGCAAAACGTCCTCGGCCCATGGAAACACCTTGGCCGCCAAACTGGGAGGAACCTTTTCGTTGGCAACGGCGACGCGCGGCACAAACACCTCTTTATTTACAAAGCCAGCACAAACCTTGACAACCTGAAAGAAAGACAGACATCGAGGGCAAATCCATCAGAAATCCGCCACAAATGAGCGCCTGCCCTACATACCTCGTGCGCGATCGCTTTTAAAGCGTACACGTTGCTGAATACATTGCTCGTCCACTGGCCATGTTGAGAGATGCGGTCTGGGTGACACCCTTGCTCAACGGCCTCGGTTGCCGCAAAAAGGCAACCATGGTGGCCAACCTTGGTGTTGGTGAATTCGGCGAGCTCGTAACCTTTGTTCAGGCATTGATTGATGGTTGAGTTCGTCATTTGAGTGAGGCGGTCCTTTTGCGCGCTGAGCAGGAAGTGCTAAGCAAGCAAGCATGAGCAACATAACAAGATGAATTGAAGTGGTGGAGTGAGCATGTGCGGGAAACGCATGGAAGAGTAATATTGAAGAAGCAATGAACCTTTTCTGGTGAGCGGTCCGTGTCGACCCCGGTCCGGCGGGTTGGGTGCACATGGGTCGGATGCAGACAGGCCAAATGCGGGTGATTGATGCGTGTTGGTGGAAGGATCAAGATCAGCGTCATTGTCACTGCTGCTGCTGTCACAATTGCCTGTGTGCAGGACCAAAATAAATAGTGTCAACACAATCAAACCGCGATGTATGATCGGATCGAAAAAACCAACACACCCTGGCCCTGATTGCTTGATCCACGCACACGTTTGCGGATTGTGTTGCCCAAGCGCTGTGAACAAGCTTGACACCGCCCAGCTGTTTTCACGGAAATAAAACGACAATCCATGCTACCTTTTGCACCTGAGACCGCGCGAAACGTGTGACTGATGACCCTCGAGTAGGCCGTTGATGCCAGAAACGGGATGGTGCAAGGACGGCCAAGGACAAGGCGTTGGGTCGAGGAAGTTGCATGAAGCAATGGCTCGACCCTTCGAGTCGCCGCCAGTCGAGAGGTGGGAATACTGCGGTCCTTTGTAGATGCCAGTGCAAGGTGGACCGTTGAAGACCGCGACAAGGATTTTCACGAGCGCACCATGCTTCTTGGCTACACAATTCCATGGTCAGATACATAGAAAGATGCAGCTTGAACATGAGTCTCGCATACCTTCTGGCAATGAATCAATGTCTTCAACAGCAACCGCGGAAAATGACAATGTCATATCACACCCAAAACATGAAATCACGAGTGTGTTGCTGGTGTCATTTGCCTGAAATGAGACGACCCGTACAGGTTGAGCCGAGGAATGCGGGTGTGCCAGGACGAGCTGAGCATAATCCTCAACATCCACGCCGCACCATGCTGTAAGGGTTGCCCTGCCGGATTTGGCAAGTATGGCGTTTGCTTTGGTGGCGAGAATGGCGGCTGATACACAGGAACGCGGTTGCGGTGGCAATGGATTGGATGACGAAGGTGTTAATGGGATGGACGTGGTTGGCGGCGGGACTTGGGGAGTCGATGGTGCTGCCCGTGCAGTTTGAGCAGGAGAATCTGATGGCCATTGCTGCGGACGTGCTGGAGGAGGTGGCGGTGGTCGCATTGTTGCATGAATCTTTGTGTAAGAGGCTCCAGTAGTTGTCGGGTGTGTGCGAGGGGTTTGCAGTTTGCTTGTCCATCGCCACAGCAGGAGCGACTGGAGGTGGATACGGCAGGGACGAATTTGACTGGGTTGGGCGCCCTGGCGTTGCGTTATTATACGGAAAGGGTACCGCAGCAGACACGGTGACGCTGGGTGGTGGCCAGGATGAGCGGCAGATGTGCTGACGTGCAGTAAAGCGGCTGCGTGCGTAGTGGATAGGCAGGAGTGGAACGCTGGCGACATTGGCGATTGGCCCATTGATGGCGCTAATGCATTGACGACCGTCTCGTATGATGCGGTTGATGGCGGCTGGTCGATCGGCTTGGGAAGTTGAGTACCTAGTGTGGCCGCGAGGGCATTCTTCCGCTGACTCGGAGCGGCGACTGGCTCTTGAGATCGCACTGCTTCCGCTTGGGCTAAGCTGCAGTGGCGGCATTGCCGGCGGCCCGGGTGGCAATTGCCCATTGAACATGCGGCTACTTGGAGGAAAGGCACAAGGATCGCATGGAGAATGGCATGAGCTCGAGGTTTGCGAGATTGTCGTTCATGTCCTCGGTGAGCCGGTCGTGCGATCTGTGAGTTGGATCGGAGACGTGAGCCGACACGTTGGTTGGGCTTGGCTTTGCCCTCAACCTATTGTTTTTGGCTCTCTCGTCTCCCATTCTTACACAGTGCATACCGACTCATCCAACGGTATGTAAATGATCTGACCCCCCATCTGTTTCCGAGTCCTGCAGCTGTCGATGCGCGATTCATGCCGCAACGACTGCCTGCCAGTGGCAATCCGCCACCACTGCCATCACCGTCAACATCGTCCAGCGCCAATGCCGCCCGTGGGTGTACATGCCCAGTCAGAGCCTCCTGACTCTGGCGGCTAATCAAGCTCAAGTTAACACAATCGAGCAATCGATTGCCAACGCCTCGGGCTCGCCGGCCGCATTCCTGACGGCAATTAACAACATGCTGGCTGGCGACGACGTGACTGCACCTTACCTGGCACCCGAATTGTACGTTCCACCCTTTTCGCTTTTGCTGAGAATTCCATGTCCATGAGCAACATGTCTCACCGAGCTGATCATCGCTCATTTATCATCAGGGTGAACCAGCCCGCCCGTTGCTCTTCCAACTGTATTACCACAAGGCAAACATGCACGCGGCCCACCAATTTCCGGCCATCTACGTTCCCAAACCCGGCTCGGGTGCGCCGCCCGCCCTCCCGATCAACGAGGTCTTGAACCTCGTTCGCACCATGCCCAATGGTGAGGTGCTCCTGGATCTCGTCTGTGTTGACGGTACGGAGATTGCTCATACACATGCATGCCTGGTGCCCTTACTCACATTTGGACTGGCGATTGCATGAAGGGATCAACTTGCCTCGCTTCCGCTTTGTGGAACCAACGGCCCCAATCACCTTGCATGATCTCAGGTTCAATACAGCAAATTTCTTTGAACCTGTCTCCGAACTGGAACACTGTGCGTCCTTATTCGTTCCGCGATGTCAAGCCAAGATTACATGCTCACCCCCGTTTCCTCGTTCGTCATTAAGACGGCCATGCCAGAACTGGTTCGCGATCCCACTCGCAAACTCACTCCCAAACCCGAACCTCCACCTGATGGACCCGCTGCTGCCGATCCGGTCCCCAACCCTGCGCCTGGCCACGCCCCCGACCCGAAACTTGAACAACAAGGGCGAGCTGGGTAGGCGGCACCCCGTTGCTGGCGAGATTATGCAATTCAGGGCGACCGAGCTCGCCCGATTTGAACTCGCGGATCACTCGCTTGCGCCTCCTGCTGCCGTCGTTCAAGATTTTTTCCGGATGGTCACACGTCCAGATGGGCGCTACGAGGGCGTTTGTCAGATCTGCAATGAGCATGCAACGCCCCACCGCGCAAAGGCGGACGCATACCGGAATGCCAGGGCCCATGTTTATGCCAAGCACAAGGGCCAGCAGTATGTTTCTCAAACCCCATTGGCCAACCATTTAGTTTTCTCACCGTCCGGCATTGATTAACAGATTTGCGTGTCAGTGGCCGGGTTGCGGCAAGCATTATCCATTGCCGGATAAAGCACGGTCGCATTACGACAACGTGCACCTCAAGAAGACCAAGCCTTGCCCGTTCCCAGGCTGTCGCAAGACGCCACCGGAACGCAGCTTGTCGCACCACCTTCGCAACGTCCACGGGCAGCTCGGACCACGTACCCTTGGTCGGCTGGCTGCACAGCTTGCTACGCAAGACAACGATCGAGATGCCGAGCAAGATGCCGATGCCGAGCAAGATGCCGCCCAAGCCGCCGCCGCTGCCTCGCGCAGCCTTGCGCCTACCTCGAGCACGCGTGGCCGAAAACGTTTCATGTCTGCGTGCTTGCGTTCAATCCGGGCTACGAATTGCTACCCTCCGCCCAGTTCTCGTTCTGGCCGCAGCATTATGATGTTGTGGTTAAGGCCTTGCTTTTTCTCGATAATGGTTTGCTCGGCCACTATGAACGGATTAACGCGTTCTGGTTCATCTTCAATTTCCCAGCACGCAAGTTCTTGGAGTGTATTCCACACATTCCTTTCAAGCCTGCCCGCACGCTTTTCAACCCAATTTGTCTTGCTGTCTTCCGTACCTTCATGCATTCTGCACCGTTTTTCTTGGACCACGACAGCAAAATCTTGATGGAGTGGCTGTCCGACAACCCTTGCCGCATGTGCCGCCAATGCGTCCGCATGTTCCCGCCGACCATTCACGATTCCCCCCCCCCCCCCCATCCCCTTTCTGCATGCTCAAGCACCTCGAACCGTCCACTGGCCTGAGCACCCGGTGTACGTGCTGTACAACCACCCAGACGTATCCCTCCCCAACAGTTTGGACGTGGATCATGCGCATGGAAAGGGAGGCAGGGAAGCGTGGATTGGATTTCGATGTGGAAAATGGTGCCATTCTTTTCTTGATTCACCTCCTTCCATGCGCATGCTGTGGGGCGTACGTCGGCGATCACTCCGTGTCGGGTTTCCTGGACCGTATCATCGGCAGCTACGGCTACGGAGTTTGGAATGTCAATCCGTGCTGCGCTCTCCACAACCTCGACCGCTGGACCAAACATTTGCCCACTTACATCAACGGTCGTGCGGATTTGGCAGCAGATTTCCGGATGAGTTCATGGATCAAGCCCGCTGACCACCTGCAGGGCGATATGGATGCGCATCAAGTGTCTGTATGGAAGCGATTTTTTGACAAGTACTTGGGCATCCGTGTGGATGAGGATTTGCGTACAGAGGATGTTTGCATGATGCAAGTTTTGGAGCAAGTTGCTCAATGTGCTGGACTGGTGGACGCAAAGCGTGGCCGTATGCGTGGATTTGCAGTCCCACGCAACCAGAAGGCTGCAGAAGACCTGATCCAATTGTTCCAGGGCGATGACCAAGTGCGGGCGCAGCAGTTACTGTTGGGTATTTGGGATCAGTACAAGATCATTGCAGATTACTTGCCTGGCTATTGTGCCAACCACCATGTGCTCTCCAGGCTGGATGTTGTCACTTCTTCCGTTGGTGACTTTATTTTGACTGGTGCCTACCTGCTTGTCCCACGCAGGCAGCCGAAGCGGCCCACGACCCTTGACCCTCGAGCCGCAACCCCCAAGTACGGCAATGTCGCTCAAGCGCCCGCTGGCCTCGGTGATCGAGTCGGATGATGAGCCGGACGCTGCCCATGCAACTGATCCTTGCCCCTTGCCCTGCAAAGCGGCGCCGGCCCGATCAAGGGGCAACCGGTGACGAGAATTTGATGGTGCGTCGCATAGCCCTTTTCCCGCTTCACCCCTCGCCCTCGATTTGTGTTAACGTGGGCCACTGTCCAGCCCCCCATCGTGGGCATTTCAGTCGGCAACACCCCTTCCGTCCGCAAGTGCGCACGTCCCCAATCCCAGCAGCAAACAATCTACCGCCTGGCATTCATCCCTCAAATCTACGCGCCATCCGCGGCCCTCCACTCCCAACCAAACCCAAAATCCGCCCGCCCGCACCGCGATCGGCTGCAAGTCGCCCGCCGGTACTCGCTTCGCCTCCGCCCACCCCCTCTCCCGAACAATCTCTCGTGCCCTCACCGGCCCCTGACCGCTCCACCGATTCCAACCCCAAACCCACCCCGATACAGCAACCGAAATCCTGCGCGCCAAAGGCCTCTTCTTCAACTTGCGCTTGTCCTGCTGCGAAGCCTGCCCGCTCCGAGGCTTGCTCACGGCGCAACGGCTCGGGCCGTATCCCGCACACAAGCCTCGTCACGGAATCTGAAAAGGCAGAGCTGCTCAAGGTTGCCGCCGCCGCTCGGCAGTACATGCCTACGAGTGCCAAGACCAAGGCAAATATCAAGCCGACAGAGATCATGCGCGCCGTCGCCGTTCACCTTTACGTCCAGTTTCGCTTGCGCGGTCATGGCAAAGGTCCCGTAAACAAGCCTCAACCGACGCGTACCAAACTTCGCAGCGAGCCGGACGCGTCAAGAAGGAGTTTGCTTCATTCCTCACGACCGGGAAACCAATCAAGTTGAAGAGTGGCGGCGACCGTTCAAAGCAGTCGTGGTTGCTGACTCAAGACGACAAGTTGCAGCAAACGCGAGATTGGCTGGCGTCCCAACCGCGTGGCAAAGTGACGGCGGCTGCTTTTGCGTCGTGGGTCACGTCGAACATCCTCAAGCCTATCGCCGAGGCCGGCCGCCAGCGCGACGCCGGAGCGCGCTTGCGCGGTCATGGCAAAGGTCCCGTAAACAAGCCTCAACCGACGCGTACCAAACTTCGCAGCGAGCCGGACGCGTCAAGAAGGAGTTTGCTTCATTCCTCACGACCGGGAAACCAATCAAGTTGAAGAGTGGCGGCGACCGTTCAAAGCAGTCGTGGTTGCTGACTCAAGACGACAAGTTGCAGCAAATGTGAGATTGGTTGGCGTCCCAAGCGCGTGGCAAAGTGATGGCGGCTGCTTTTGCGTCGTGGGTCACGTCGAACATCCTCAAGCCTATCGCCAATGCCGAGACCGCAGCGGCCGCCAGCGCGACGCCGGAGCGCAACTGGGCCGTACTCACCGAGCGCAACAAGGCGTTTGAGAGATTTGTGGCGAGCATCCATCACCAGCCGGCAAGAAGGCGGACGCTCGCGGGTCAATCAAATACCATGATTTTTGTTTTTGTTTTTGTTTTTGTCTTCTGTTTCCTGACCTCGCGTCCAAGTTTCCCCCACCCAATCACTTCCTTTCCGGTCTGATTGTTTCGCTTCCCCTTGTTTCGTTTCACGTCGTTCCGTTTGTTGTTTGGTTCGTCAAGGTGCGGCTGGGCATGTCGGTGAGCAGTGGGGTCTGCGAGTTGGTCCAAGAGTATGCGCGCGCGCCCATTATTGTTGCGAGGGTTGCCCTCATCCAATCTTTTCCCTGTTTGTTTTCTCGGTTGGCTCCTCACCGTAATTGTGCTCCAGCTCAATAAACTATTTGTTCTACGCCCTTGGGCAACGTGACCGTGTGGTCTATCCTCGATTTATTAATGCATTTCACCAGACCTGCCAGAATGTACCAGCGCACAGAGAGTGGGGTTCGTCAATGTGAAGAGCGGCGACAGGAGCAGGAAGCTGGTGCAATCCGTGGCTGCCATGCGAACAGGGACGGCTCTTGCATCAGACGTCGTCGGCAGGTGATGATGATTGCACGACGCTGCAATGTGGCCTTTGATCCTCATGCTATGTAAGGCCTCGAGCTGGCAGCGCATTCCGGGTTTGATGGCAGGCAGCGCGCTGCAAACAGTGCAAACGGCATGGACCAGTTCGCTCCATCTCACCTCATTGGAGGGTGGCGGATGTGAAAAGTGTCCCAAAAGCAAAAGAGAACGAGCATCTCGTGTGATGTGAGTATTAATATGTGACGGGAACAAAATGGAAACGATATGACGAGTGACACGGCAACTAATGTGCGATGGAGTAGACAAGAAAAGGAGATGGGAGAACACACAGCAGAACGCTAAAAACCAGAGCAAATATGAATGAGAACATCGGGGCTGCCGTCCAGGGCAAGCGAGTCGAAAAAAAGGGAAACACAAACAAGGGTAGGTGAAGCTGGCATCCACGATCCGCGTTGCTGGTCCGTTTACTTTTGCTTGTCGCGGTTCATAAGCTTGAGGCCGAGGAAGGCGAGAACCAACCATCCAAAGTAAATGGCCGTCATGTACGAAATGGCCAAAACCTCGCGGCCCTCCCTGTACCCGTGATTCTTTCCGATCTCAATGTCGTAGCTATGGATCAAGAGCGAAGCAGAGCAAGGTGAGCAAAAGTGGTTGAGCACATGCGAGCATAAATTGGCAGATGATAAGCGTACTTGCGAGCCCTGACTTCGTGAATATACAAGGCCTCAATTGCCCAACGAGGCGAACTGCAGTTCCACAACCACGCAAAGTTGGCCAACATGTTACCAGGCTTGGGATCGGTAATTTCGGCAATGGATGGGGTCGTGCCGCCCAAGACAAGCGCCCACGCCAGGGCGAATCCGGTTCCGACAAGGCCAACGACCTCTCGACGGAAAATGGTCGACAAGAAGTAGCCCATGCCGAACGCGGTAAAGTAGAGGGCCAAGATGATCGAGTACAAGGTCCAGTACTGCGAGCGGTACGGCCAAAACAGGATCAGGGACAGCGAATACATGAACGCTGCAAGAATCACGCGGGGAACGTCGACCAGGATCTTGGAGATAAAGTACGGCAGCGTGGGCTGGCCACTTGCGGTGTCACGCCAAAACACAACCAGCTCATTCCCAAACGTTTGCGTTCCAACATTAATTCCGGCAAATAGAACTGGAAAATCAGTGGAGTGAGTTGATCGCTCGATGGCGAACCATGAATGGCGAAAGAGGCGTACCACCAACCGACATGAAGATGCCGACCTCGCGCAACAGATCAATAGGCCACTTGCATGAGCCTTCGCCAACGGCGATGGGGGCAAATGCACACACGCCGTCTGGCTGGGCTCGCAAGTATTGCATATTGCTGGATGCAATCGAAATGAAGGCACCGCACATGAAATGAAGACCTTGGTCGCGCAAAAATGTGCCCAGAGACCGATATACCTGCAACATGGCGCGCTTGGCGCACAACACCATGACGCGAAATTGGTTGGGTGTGTTGCGTACGGGATCCGTGCGGCAAATGACAAGCGAGCCGAACCACATGAAGAACTCGACAATGACCTCCTTGATGGTAGTAAAGAGGCCAACAATCGTCAGCCAGGTGTTGGACAAGAAGTTGTCATCCGAGTGGCCGCCAGACGCAGAGAAGGACGACTTGGAGATGATTTCGAGCGGCTCGCCGCGGGTGTGACGAATCCAGTATTCCGGAAGCAGCGCTGGAGTAAAGTTGGGGTCGAACGACGAAGGAACAACACCAGAGACAACATCCATGTAAAAGTCGGATTCCGAAATGCCCTCGGGCACCTTGAAGCCAATGGATTCAAAGTAGGCGGGTGCCTCGTCGCGGGGACCCAAGTAGGCCAGGGTACCGCCCTTGCAGAGCAGGATAAAGTCGTGGAATTGCGAAAAAGCAGCGGGTGACGGCGAGTGGATGACGGCGGCAACCGTCATTTTTTGTTGTTCGGCAATGCGGCGCAGCTGAGCACAGACGTCGAGTGAAGTGGAAGAATCGAGACCAGAAGTGGGCTAAGAACAGGGTGGCGCAAGTTGCAGGATGCAGGAGGGCAGTGAGAATGGGCGGGTAGCGTCGCGGAGCAGAACATGGGGCGAGAGTATAAAGAGAGACAGACCTCGTCCAAGAACAAAACCGATGGCTCTGCAACCAGCTCCATTCCAATGTTGACACGCTTGCGTTGACCGCCAGAAATACCGCGCTCGGCTTCGGTACCAATGATCGAGTCGTTGACATGCGAGAGGCCCAGGAAGGTGGTGATTTGAGCCACCTTGTCCTTGATTTGGTCCTTGGACATGTCGGCGGGAAGACGCATGTAGGCCGAATGGGTGAGGATGTCGGAAACCGTGAGCTCGCGAATCACTGTGTGTAACAAGCGAAATTAAAAGTCGAGTCCATAGTGAAAGAGGCAAGAAGAAAAGACACGCACTGATATCCTCCTGCGGAACATAGCCAACCAACTTGGCATACTTTGAGAGCTCATTGACCTTGCCCGAAATCTTGACCTCGCCACTTGTGCGTGGAGCTTTACCCGTGAGCAACGAAAAAAGGGTCGACTTGCCTGCGCCCGAGGGACCCATGATTGCACACGAACGGCCCGCGCTCAACTTGCCCGACACGCGCTGCATGATGGCCTTGCCGTTGGGTAAGACACGGCCAATGTCGGTAAACTCAATATCAAACAACATCTTTTGGCCCGACACGTGCTGCTTGTCGATTCCCAGCTCTTCCTCTTCCACAGGCACTGGGCCGTATCCGATTCCGGCCTTCTTGAGAGCCAATTCTTTGTCGGCGCGGCGGCGAGCGTCCAACTTTGACTTGATGTAAAACCCGTAGCTCGCAAAGAGGGCGAGAGCAATCACGAAGCCAAAGATACCATACCGCGTAGGCGAATCGGTGGCGTTGTCACATTGTGCAAAGTAGTGGCACTTGAAGGGCTTGACGGTCGACCTGGGGCAAAAGAAGCCCTTTGGGCACTCGAACCAGAGCGAAGGCGTCGGGCAAAAGAGGCCCACGGGGCAGTACATGGGTTGTGTCGTGTTGGCGGGGCAAACGAAACCCAGAGGGCAGGTTTCCAGCTCCGAGTTTGGGAACATGCGATACTTGCCGATCGGGATGGGCTGCCACTGTGCGCCGTTGCGCCGGGCACGCTCTTCGTTGAAGGTAAAGTAGTTCATTGACGTGATGATGCGTGCGGGTTTACCGTCGGCGTCCATGACCTGGGCGGTATGTGAATGAGTCGGGCATTGGTGGTAGATGGTTCGCGACATCTGTGCATGCGGAATTGTGAACGAATCAGACACATACCCCGATTTGAGCCAAGCGGTACATGTCCCGAAAGTCAGACGAGGTGAGTGTGGTCAAGGGCGAGCCGCCCGGAGGCAGCTGAGGTGTCGCCATCGTGATTGGGTTGGTGCTCGATGGACTGATGGACCGAATGGGCGTTGCGGATAGGCGCGATGGTGCGGGTGGAGGGGTGGAAGTGGGAGAGCTCTGTTGACTCAGGCAAAAAGAGATGAATGCATCGGGTCAGTCTACCGGCGAGTTGGCAAGTGTCGTCCGCCAAGAGGAATCTTATTGTGACGAGGTGTTGTCTATTACTTCATTGTCTGTGGATGTAAAATACGAGCCCCAGAATTGGCGCTGCTGCTCTGTTGATTTTGAGTGGGCTGATTGGCGCCATCCCAAGCGGTGAACGAATCCACCTCAGCCACCAACGGCTTGGCTTGACGAGACTGCTTGCTTGGGCACCAGCTGCAGTCTCTTCACGGAGATTCCCATGACCCAACTCGATTCATGTTTTTTTTGGTACGACCTATTTACACTCGCAGTGTCCTCCTAACCATTGGTGTACTTATTGCCATGCTGCTCAGGGGAGTGATGGTGAAGACAATGGTGTTGGTATGTAGATCATTACAGTAAATACTATCGACTCCTGAACGATTGCACACACAAGAATGACAAAGTCTTACGGGACTGACCTTCTTCAAAGTGTCTCTCAAGACAGGGACTGAGCATAAAGCACTCCGAGCCTCCAACTCCCACTTAGCGCTGGTGCAAACGAGGCGACGCCAAGTACTCGGCAATCTTGGGATGCTGCTTGACCGTGTCATGCACCTTGATCAAGGCGGGAGCATTCTCCTTCGTCACGGCATCACCGCCCAAGGCGTTGTTAAGCGACGAGATCAAGTTGAACAGAATCAGCTCGACGTAGGTCAACTTGTTGCCAAAGTAATACCCGTTGGTGCCGTTGGCCTCCAAGTACTTTGTGTGTGCGGCAATGAACCCGGGAATGGTCTTTGCCTTGAGATCGGCAAACTTTTCGGGCCGGTCAGCTTCGGGCGTGCGGAAA
>MCFL01000366.1:0-20826 GCA_002102555.1 Catenaria anguillulae PL171 | reverse complement strand
GCGGCACGCGCCGCAAATCCGTGTCTTTTGACCTCGCACACAACTCTGAACGCACGCTGCCGCGCGATTCGGGAAAGTCGTGGAAACGCCTCGAAAAGCAAATTGCCGACTTGGGTTTGTCGACACCCGCGACGCGCGCGTTTGCTGACTACTATGTGTGCGAGCGGCACGGGCAGCCCGAGGTGGTGGTCAAGTCGCCGCCAAAGGAGGTCGCACTAAAGTACATGATGCAGGTGGCCAGCAGTCGAGCGGCAGGTTTGCCGAAAAAGGTCGCGAGGCAAGATTCCGGTCTTGCTGAGGGGCTTTCGCTTGCCAGCGTGCGCGGGTCGAGGCCGGTGGTCGGCTGCCTCATAAGGACGATGGCGACCGCGATTCGGGATCCGACATGGATGCGGATTATGACAACGCCGACGACAACGGGGACATGCTGCCTCGTATCGACGAGTCGGACCACGAAGAAGTGTTTGCCATGGACGATGCCGACTCTGCTAGTGGCAGTGACGACGCGTCGTCCATTGACTCGGCTACCCTGCCTCGTCCTCCTCAATGGCCGTGCCCATTCCAGACCCCGAACCAGAACTCATTGACCTAACCATTCGAGCTTGCCCTGTCCAAGACGCCCGACCACCCGATTTTGCACTTGCCCGAAGATCACAACATGTTTGTGAACCGCAAGGCCGTCCGCGAAATGGTACAGGCGACTGAGGCACTTGCGCGCGATTTGGACGATATCGAGTTTGGTAAAAAAGAAAGGAGAAAAAAGAAGCCTACGAATGACAACCCGCGCCCGAGGAGCAAGCGCCTGCCGAGTCGGTGCCGGCTCAAGGTAGTGGCAAGAAGCCCGCGGGCAAGGCCAAGCGCGGCGGTGGTAAGAGCAAGAAAGCATCATTAGAGTTTCTGATCTGGGGGAGTGCGCCGGCGCCTGCTGAATGTCGGCGCGCGGCTGTCGCATTTGTATTTCTAGTCCGTTTTTGTGATTGTTTCTTCGTATGATTTGTTTCTGTCGTCAGTTGTCTGTCAGGGTGCAGCGCTCTCCTCCCCTTTTCATTTCAACCCTTGTCTCCTCTTTTTTTTTGTCCATTTTTCCTTTTTTTTTTGCGCCCTGTACATATTCCCTTTCACCTCGATACAAATGTCTCTTTCTCAAACACAAATGCAAAGCAAACGACCATCTACCTCCATTTCTTGCTGTGCATCGTCTACACCCTTCTCACATCAGGACCGGACCTTTTCTCTCGGCACAACGGCCGTCCGCATACTCCCACGCTCTGAAACCCCAAGACCCTCGTTGCCACCACGTGCGCCACCGCCTCCAACCCACCCGATTCTGCTGAGCGGCCACACCACAGCTGCAATCTTACTTGTAATCAACCCCACGGGAATCGGGCCGTACTCGTTGCTGTCGCGCGAATGCAGGCCAGCATCGCCCTCGACCCAAACGTGGCCTTTTGGAATGCGAATGGCTTGGCCGGGAGCTAGGCCAGCGCGCCGAACAAATGCGGACCGGGGTCGGGATCACGTAGTCCGAGTCGAGGGCGATGATGCGTTTGGACACAACGTGGTCAGGGTCGGTTGGCGAGCTATAGATGGTGTGGCAACGGGTTAGTCGGAGATTTGTCCAGGCTCCCTTATAGAGTGGCTGAGGATCAACACAGTGCAACCAGAACCGTCATACCGTAACGTCACCACATCTCCACGCTTCCAAGCCCGCGTACTCAGCGAGTACTTGTTGAGCAAGAGGACGTCGCGGACGAGCTGGTTTGAGTCTGGGTTGAGAGTCGGCTATTTCAAGCGCACGGATCATCTTGTCAGATTTTCCAACCATGCCTGGACCAGCAAGGTTGCCGCAACTCGCAAACGCACTTGCATGGACCGTCCGTTGACGGTGGCCACGGATCCAATCCGGTCCAGGACAAAGACAAACACTGACGTCCAGGCGACCACATTGATGGTTGTGTCTGCGAGACGACGAAGAAACAGCCGCGATCGGCTGGCGCCGCCAGCAGCATGCGACGTGAATGCCGATGCCATGACGGTGACGAACGGTTGGATGGAGATTGGATCTGGAGCGACAGATACAGGATGGACCAAGCCCGTGGGATAATGTTGCGTCAAGTCGAGTTCAGAATAGTTGATTCTCATAGTAGATGTGGCCTGGCAGAGATTATAACGCCCGTGTTCTCGGCGAGGGGGCGACAGTGTCAGCGAGACGAAGGGCGGACATTCCGAGGACAATAAGGATCGAAAAGTGAGGAATACGAATACATAAATAGGCCGACTCGGGCGACGGCATTTAATGTAATTAAACAGACATTTCTTGCCCCCCACCAAAGAAGAAGATTAAAAAACGAAAACGTTAGGGGAAGGGGCGGCAACAAAGACAACAAAAAACGAAATCTCACATCCGACTATTCACACGCGCACAGACAGGCAATTCCGACAAAAAAACGAAGAGAGACTTTACTCGTCGTCCTCCTCCTCGTCTTCATGGGCAGCCGCGCGCCGCCGCCAGCAGCATTGTACGCCTCCATCTCGGCATCGTACCGCTTCTTCTCGGCATCCACCTTGACTTGGTACTTTGCCTTTTCCGCGTCGGAAAGTGCGCGCCAGCGCTCGCCAAGGACCTTTGCGATTTGGCCCACCTTGAGATCCGGGTTGGCCTTCTTGACCTCGTCGCGGTGCTCGCCAGAGAAGATGAAGAAGGCAGTCATGGGCCGCTTGGGCTTGTTGGGGTCCTTGGCAGCCTTCTTAGTGGCGCGCGGGCGGCGCGTCTTGGGGGGAGGGGAAGAGTCCTTGGCGGCCTTGGGCATGTTGGGAAATGTGAAATGGAGGGTGGTGGGTGCGGTCTGTTGTTGGGGTCGTCGTAGGAAATGGTGACGTGATCGATCGTGTGGTTGGCCCATGTCCGGGGTGTCGGATTGAGGTGTGTGCAAGACGGTTGCATGGCATGGTGATGGGATTCATGGTTGTTGATTTGCAATGTGATACATGATTGATCATTGGAAGGAAGAAACAAGATGGAAAAAAACGGTCAGTCAGCATGACCAAAACGTTGTACATAGCCGGGGCGAAATGCCGTCAAGTGCCCAGTTCGCCGCCAGGGCAGCCGTCGTCGCCGGTGATCAGCGCAGGTGCTCGTCAGCGAGACAGAGACAGAGACAGAGACAGAGACGGCGAGCGACGGCCGCCAACAAGGCGGGACGACGCCCATGGCGAGTGAGAAGGCCTCGGGCAAGCAGTGCGGGTGCGGGGAGTGACATAAGGGCTACGAGGAAGCAGTATACATACGTGTGATTGAAGGTGAAAAGATGTTGAACCGTGTCAAGCTTAGCTTAGCAGGGCGGGTGAGCTTTGCTTTGGTGTTGTGAAGACGTCAAGAAAGACCAGATGGCAAAGGCAATGGCTGTGAGTGTGAGTGAGAAGAGGCCACGCTTTTGACAGTCAGTGAGAAGGGCCTTGTGCAAAACCGTCCGACCGAAAAAGGTTGAGTGCTTTTGCTTCCAAGCCACTTCGAGCGCCTGGTGCACGCGTTTGGCGTGTCGCTTCCATCATTTATCACGTGAAGTTGGTGGCTTGCTCTGCACGTGCTGCTGCTGCGAGACGCGATTCGCGACTGTTCAAGCGTACTTACCTAGATTCGCCACGGCCTCCTGTCCCATATCGATATAGAGAGCTGTGTGTCTGTTGTAAACCAAATGTCATGCTGTAGTGCCATGGACAAGAAATCCTCACAAAACAGTCAGGGCCGTCAGCGGCAGCCGGCCCGGCGCCCCGATCCGACGATGCCCACGAAACGCCGCGGCATCAAGTCGGCGGCGTCGGGCGGTCTCTCCGCTTCATTCCTATTGCGCGCTTTCCTCGCCGCCACCGCCATCAAGCTGCTGCTCATCCCAGGCTAGTCCGTCCGTCCATTCCCTTCACCCTTTTGTCGTCCCCATATAACGTCCGCATTGCCACCAGTTCCCTGACACGACAGCTGATCTGTATCGTCAATTCTTTGCAGCCGATCTACCGACTTCGAGGTCCATCGCAACTGGCTCGCACTCACCCACTCGCTCCCCGTCTCGCAATGGTACTACGAAGCCACATCCGAATGGACACTCGACTACCCTCCCTACTTTGCCTGGTTCGAGTATGCCCTGTCACATGTGGCGCGCTGGTTTGACGCAGACATGCTGGTCGTCGCCAATCTCAACTATGCCTCTCCGGCCACCGTGCTCTTCCAGCGCCTATCCGTTATGGCTACTGATATCACGCTTCCGATCGGGCTCTGGGTGTATTTTGGGCCGGGGTCGTCGGCTTTGGTCGCAAAGATGGTCGCTGTGCTTGTGCTGCTCAACCCGGGCCTCTTGATTGTGGACCACATGCATTTCCAGTACAATGGCATGCTGTTTGGCCTATTGCTCATTTCGCTCGGGTGCTTCAAGCGCGGCAGCAGTCTGGACAACTCGACCGCATGGATGTATGCTGGGGCTGCTACCTTTGCTGCCTTGCTCAACTTCAAACACATTTTCTTGTACGTGGCGCCGGCCGTGTTTGTGTACCTACTCAGTGCGTTTTGCTGTCAAGGTTGTTGTTTGTTCCCTGTTCGACTTGACTTTTTGATTGATTCGTTCACACACACTCACCATCTCGCCCTGCTGCAGGATCACGCTTCCACTTTGCCCGGTTCTTGGCGCTTGGCCTAACCGTCATCTCGGTCTTTTCCATCTCGCTTGCTCCTTTCCTTCTGCACCTGCCCCAACTCGCCACCCGGCTCTTTCCCTTCAAACGTGGCCTGTGCCACGCCTACTGGGCACCCAACATGTGGGCCCTGTACTCATTCGCAGACCGAGTGCTATTGGCGCTCCTCCCTCGCCTGGGAATCCACGTGACAGTCCCCGCATCCTCCACTCGTGGGCTCGTGGGCGACACGCACTTTGGCGTCCTACCCGACATTCTCCCCCTGCATACGCTTCTCCTGACGGTTGCCGCACAACTCCCCTTTCTTTGGCGCCTTTGGCGGCGTCCCTCGCCCGCAGCACTCGTCACGACCGTGGTCCACTGCGGCTTTGCCGCATTTGCTTTCGGGTGGCACGTGCACGAAAAGGCCGTGTTGACCATGAGCGTACCCCTGCTGCTGGTTGCCTTCGAATCATATGCACTCTCGCAGGTCGCGTATGTGCTCACGCTGGTCGGCACATATGCCTTGTTTCCACTGCTCATTGATGCGGCCGATGTGCCTGTGCGATGGGGGTTGGTTGCGATGGCGGGCGCGGGCATGTGGGCATTGGCAGAGTATCGTTATCGACATCAGGCTCATGGGATCGGGTTTAGGGTGCCGAAATTGGTGGCGGCGTATGTCTGTGGCTTGGCGGTGGTCGAGTGGTATGTCGTGGTTGGGCATGCGTTATTGTTGGGCGAAAAGTGGCCGTTTTTGCCTTTGATGGCTGTGTCCGTGTATTGTGCCTTGGGGGTGATTGGGTGTTGGGTTGCTTTGGCCAGGTATGGGGAGGACGTAAGCAAGATCGTCAAGAGTGAGTAAGGGAATTCGTTTTGTTTGAGTCGTCGCTCACCCACAACAATAAATACACCCCGCTTCTCCTGCTGTTGCCGCTGTTGATTGAGTCGTGCCATTGCGAATGCGTTTCGACCGCATCATATATGTCTCACACGTGCACAGACCAGTAATGTATACCCCTGTCTCACATGGCACGTTGCATCCGAAAGAGAACGCGGCGCCACAGGACATGGCCGGCGCCAGACACATTGTGCAAGACGCTCGCCAAGTCTAGGTAACCCATGCATGCCAAGTCCGAGCACAGCCAAGCTCACTTAAGTTGATGCGACACCTGCATAAGAATACCTAAACACTGGCCAATGCTGGTCCCTCTGCACGCGTCCGTGTGCGCGCTTCGAATGCGGCGTTGTGGCGTTCATGAAGTCGATTGATTGAGCGCGTGAAACCGCGTATGTAAGTAAGTGCGAATAACCGCCACAAACAAATGGCGCTCAATCGAGCGCTTTTCTGGTGATTTTCGATCGACTCATCGCCTTCAGCGGCTCGCAAAGATTGACATTTTTCGTGATATCGATGGTTTTCCGCATCATTTTTTTTTTGCGGCCGACGAAACTTCCCGGAATCGCGCTGCAAGCGAGAACATCCCGTGGCCATTCGCGCACCAACACAAAGCGGGAAAGTCAGGCTCACGAAAGGGACCAATCAGCGCCGCCGAGTCGAATGAGACTGTCTCCTCCAACGCGCGCAACAACGCAAGGAGAGGGGTAGAGAGCATGCCGAGCATGCATGGCCAGCAACAGCAACTGGCCAGCATGACTGACCGACTCAAAAAACGCTCGCGTCCGGATCCACGGCCATCCATCCATCTTTCCGTCCATCCATCGCTCAACGCTCAACAACCCCCAGCTCCCTACGTACATGATTGCTGCATACAAGGCATCCAGCTCTTGCACCCGCTGTCCACTTGTCCATCATCCGCTCCGGAACCCAGAATTGCACGCGTTAGACCTTCATTATCGGACTCTCCCGCCAAGTCCTTGATCATTCCGGACAGACCATTGTATGTATGCAAGCTTGACTGTACTGGCGCATCGGCCATTCACCCAAACCCCATCAATGTCATGGCCCCCGCGAGGCATGCATACATGCGGACCTGCTCGTTGGCACATGGACCCACTGCACGCGACAGGATAGGCCGCTGTTGAAGAGCCGTTGTACCGTTGCATTCGCATCTCGCATCGCATGCCCCCCAGCAGTCCGTCTGGAGACATCGATGGAGAGACTGGCGCGCTCTCGTTAGGGTTGGGCCTTGTGGGTCGACCTAATTGGCAAATGGAGTCCGCAAGTGGTTGCCCTTTTTCGTTCCCGTTGTTTGCCACTGGAATGATCCTGGTGATCTGCACGGTTTGGGCAGCTGCTCGTGTCGACATGACATCGTCTCTCGAGGTCCATGGCACCCATCGACCATCCACTGTGTCCATCGCCGCCCTACCTCCTCAACTCCTCCATTATTCATCCTGTCATCTGCTAACGTACATATAAACTGGCACTCTACATAGTCCCACAACCAGCTTTCATCCAGCTCCTCACAACTACCCTCGCCGCCATGCCGCCCGCGAAATCGCGTCCCTCGTCGGCCACTGGCCAGCCGCTCAACAACCGCACCATTGCCAACATGAGCCGGCGCCGCGCCAACGCCATCGCAAGTGCTGCTCGCGCCACGTCCGCATCGCCCACTGACGGATCTTCCCTTTCGTTGTCGGGGTCGTCGCTCGTCGCGGCTGGAGCCGAAAATGGCGCTGCCGCTGGCGGCATGTTTTTGTGCCAGTGGGGACAGTGCAACCGCCGGTTCCACGTGCTGGGCGAGTACGCCGAGCATGTGAATGGCGAGCATTGTCGTCCGGTCAATCGATCGTATGTTCCGTTTCGACGATGGATCACAGCCATGGAACCACACATCGCATGCAAACACGAACTAATCCATGTTGTTGCCTTGCAGTGGAAAACAATGCGAATGGGCCGGGTGCTGGCGCCAAGACCGGTTCACGAGCGCCAACCAGTTGATGTGGTACGTCCACCATATACTGTCTCACTGTTTCGCCTTTGGTCTTGTTTTGCGTTGGGGTCTGCGGCTGATGACTGATCGCTCAACCCACACACACCCGTCTGCCTGCAGCCATGTCCGCGCTCACACTGGCGAAAAGCCATTCAAGTGCACGTTGTGCGACTTGCGCTTTTCTGTGCGCTCCAACGTACGCTTCATCGCAACTTGACTCGTATTCCTTCGCCCCTCAAGTGGCTCACCAGTGACTGGATCCAATCGCTCCTTCGTTCCTTGGACAGTACAATGCACACGTCAAGGCGCGCCACAACCGTCCAAACCTCGACCCCGAAATCATTGACTTTGACCCGGCCACGGAACCGCATCCATCCAGCTCTGCCCAATCAGCCCCATCGGCGTCGGTACCCACCATTCGCCACACCCTGTCCAGCGCCAGTCCCGAGAAGAAACGTGTGCGTGAGCCCACGGCGAGCCCCGTGCGCAAGCGCCCGACGTCGGCGGCCGACGCGTTGATGGTTGCGCGTGGTGCGGCGGTGGTGGACAAGCCCGGCACGAAGGCCAAGGGAAGGAGTAGGGGCGTTTTGATGAACCTCGACCAGGAGCTAACGACAAGCCATGAGGATGACTCGGATGTGGAGGCAAGCCATCATGGTTCGGCTGCAGAACAGGCATCCGAGATGGAAGACGAGGCGCCGTTGGCACGCAAGGCTAGACGCAACGTTGTGTCGTATGAAGAAACATCAGACGAGGACGAGGACGAGGACGAGGAACCAGCCTTGGTCGGCGCGCAAGACTCGGATACGGGATCGGATGAGGACTTGGAAGGCGAGTGCACGTCCCTTTCCGGTCGCCCGCGTATCGGATTTCAAACCTCGCCCAAGGACGACCAAGAATACGTGATGTCGTCGACTGCACACAAGCGCGGACGGAGGGCAAGCGAGCTGTCCCAGCCCTCCAGACTTTTTGCCAGTGGTCGGGGTACAGGCAAGCGTTTGGGCAAGTGCTCTGGCCCGCCGTCACGCTTGGACCTGAGCTCGGCACACAAACTCACGGCATTGCGCATGGGTCAAGCAGATTTGGCAGTCGACGCGCTCGTTCCAGGTGCTCCTCCAACGCCGCCGCCGTCGGCCACTTTCAATCTCGCAAAGCGGTCCCCCGCACGCACTTCTTCCCGGCCCCGTCGCGACTCGCTGGTTTCCAGCTCGACTCGCCGTGATTCATTGACTGCCACATCGGGCCCCACCCGTTGCGAGTCACTGACCGCCTTGTCCGATCGCCGCAACTCGTTGTTATCCTCCACAACCCGTCACAACTCCATCTTGGTCAGCACCAAGAAAACGACGCCCTTGAAGTGCGTTCATCGAGAGGTTGAGGTCCCCGAGATGCGCACACTTCGCCAGTACAAGACCATTGTTGCCGAGCTCGAGCACCGCTTACGGTACCTGCACATCATTGAGAACGAATTGGTCGATACCCGTGCTCGGTTGGGATTCTCGGACTCGGATCCGATCATGGACGCTCAAGTTTCGGCGCTTCGGGCGCAGATTCAGTCAACAAAAGAGTTGCTTCAAGAGAAAGTGCTGCCTGCCGTGTTGGCCGCGCGAAAAGGCGGGGCAGCCTCCTCGCCTTCGACCACCATCGGCCCGGACGGACGCGCAACACCCGACAACCCTATTCTCACGCCGCCATCTGTCTATAAGATTGTGCATTGTGACACCAATACCATCGGAACCCCGGCCTCTTCCTTGTCTCCGATTCACCCATTGTATACCACCCCGCCAATGACCCCTTCGCTTGGTGCATCTTCGGACTCATCAGCGGTTGCTCACTGAGCAAGGCTTCCTCTCTTCCATGTACCTATCCTCTGTCCATGCGGCAGCCTTCATCCTTCCCCGTTGAGCAACTTCATAACTATCCCACCAGGTCGTTGTTTCGTCCTTGTAATTTTTCATTTTTCCAGCCCACTCGCTCCATCCATCGTCACATTTTGTCAATTCTTGTACCCACTCGGCCCTCGACCATTCAAACGACCATTCTGCACCTCTCCTACGCCTCAACAGTCGTTGTACCTTTCGGCCTCCACTCGGCCAACCGCTCTTTTCCCATCTACATTCGCAACTCCTTCTCTCTGTGCAGTAACCTTGGTCAAAATCGCTCCCATTACACGTGCCGTGTGCCCTCGTTTTCATACATTGAATTGCCTTTGCCGTTCCTCTCAGGCTGTATTTTTTTTGCTTGCTTGTGCTCCTTTAATCTCTGGACATTGCGCGCTCTGGCAGTCCATTTCGTTTCTTTTCTTGTATATCTCACCATTCATGCCATCATGACAAACTGCTTTGCTTTCCCCCCCTTGGCTGATTTGAAGTTCGACTCATGAAGTTTGCCCCACATGCTTCACGTTGAATTGCTGTCCGCTGTTTATTCGACCAATTTCGATACTGTGAATGGGTGGATTTCGAGGCTACAGGCGTATTTCTTGAGTCACGCGTTGCCGTTGCGATACAAAGATTCCAAGGTTAGGGAAGAGTAATGCATGAACAAGATGGACAACAAGAAACCATGTCAAAAAGCCAGGGGAATGAAGAGCTTGATGTGAGGGCAGGCCCGACAACACACGCGGGAATCACATGAAAGGAAAAGTGAACGAAGTGCTTACGCCCTCCTCTTCTTACCCTTCTTGCCCTTCTTGCCCTTCTTGCCCTTCTTAGCCTTGCCCTTCTTTCCACCGCGTTTCTTGCCTGGATTCACGGTACATGATGTTGGTTAGCGGCCAAGATTTGTTTGCAATTGAAACGAAAAGGATTCATGTACCCTTGCCCTTGCCCTTGGCTTTGCCCTTCTTGCCCTTGGCCAAGGCCTTCTTTGCCACTGCTTCGTCGTCGAAGTTGTCGTTGACATTCTCGATAACGCCATTGACGAGATCCGCCACGTCGCCTGCATCCTCCAAGCCCTTGCCCGCGCGAAGAGCCGCGTCAATGGCCTTTTGCTGTTCTTGTGCAAGTGCCTCCTCAACGGCCTTCTTGGCGTCGTCGGCCGCCTTTTTCGCGTCGTCTTGGGCCTTCTTACCTTGGTTGCGTTTGCCTACATGTGGCGGTGGAGAGGTGGTGAGACAAGGGACTTGAACACGTTGAAAATGATCGAAACGCGAGAGACATACCCTTCTTGCCCTTACCCTTCTTACCCTTACCCTTCTTACCCTTCTTACCCTTCTTACCCTTTTTCCCCTTTTTCCCCTTTTTCCCCTTCTTACCCTTTGCTTTCTTGCCCTTCTTGCCCTTGCGCTGTGGGAGAGGCTCGCGCCGGTGCAAGAGGCTTGAAGGCATGGCCTTGTTGCCAACTGCCACAGCGTTGGCCGACGAGACGAGCGAGAGCGACGACCGGCCGGTATCGCGGTTGAGGAATGGGACCGACCCGAGGGCCAAGATGGCGATCAGTGCCAGCAAGAATGACGTGCGAGGTTGCATGGTTGGTTGAGACGGGGTAGGAACGAGTCGGCCAGCGAGAGTGTGATTTTTGTTGGAAAAAGAGGTGTCACGGCCAGCGTGAGGTTGAGGATTGGAACAAACTGGAAAATGCGAAAGGAACGAGGGCTGTATCCAAGTATGGATGAAGAGCTAATCTCAGGCAGGAGGGAATGGGAAGGGGCAGCCGGGCTTTATATCCAGCTGTCACGACAAGTTAATGCAAGCGATTCAATGGACCAAGAGGCAGCATGGTCATTGAGAGCCATGGCTGACATGGAATCTATCGAGCACCCGGTTTCAATTGCCTGCTGAAATTGTGCACAGACGTAATGAATGAAGGCATAGACGAGGGGCTGAGGTGCTAAGTGTTCGCAGCGTGGCTCGCGTTCATGCACGTCGTTTGTCGCCGCTACCAAGCCGTTTTTGCCAGCACCTGGCCGCATTCTCCCGCCAACGGGTACTGTGTGCGCCTCCAAGGTTCTTTAATTCGAGCCATGGCGCCACATTTCGACACCGTTCACAGGAACGACTCTTGCCATGTCGATCCATGATCTGTGAACCAGACTGCATATATTTTTGTGCCAACAGTCTGCTTCGCAAGTCTCCCGTTGGGTCGCTGCTTTGTTGAGTCCATGCAGCAAGTCATGGTCGTCATGGCACTGGACGCCGCCGCCGTGGGACATGTACTCGGCAAAACTGGAAGCATTCACGACGACGGCCTCGACAATTCCAGCTGGTGGTCATGAGGGAACTCATATGTGTATAGTTATTGCCATGACTCTCCGGCTCCCCAGAGCAAACAAAACAAAAGGTAGTGTGAGTGAATCATCAACCCAAAGTATAGATTCCACAAACTCTGGGACCACACGCAAGTGATCAGACCAAACGCCAAAGCTTGCTTGGCGCTGATCACCGCCCTAGTAAATGTCTGGCACCCTATCCCAGTTGCCCTTTGCCCTCGCATCCCAATACTCGTGCGTAAACCGCCAATACCTCTCACCCGAATCCGGATCCTGATCCATCACAAACCACCTCGGTTGATGCGGGCCATGATCGCCCTCTGCCTCCTTTTCCCGCCGAACCGCGCGCTGCTTTTCTTCCAAGCGATTCTTCTCAAAGCTCGCGTCATCATACCTGCCCTCCTCCATGGCCCGCTGGTCCGGCCGCAACCGCGCGTCCGTCGGGCACAAGACCTTTTCGAGCCCCGGAGGCAGCTGATTGAGCGTCATGGCAAATGGCGTCAGATTGAAGTTGCTCGGCGACAGTGTGCACGAGTACCGGCGCCAGAGTGTAACTGTGTTTTTCCCGCCACCACCTGATTTCACAGACTCGTCGCCTGGTGGGGGCGAGGCGGCGTCGCCGTCGCGGGCGGGCACACAAAGCGAAAACGCACGGCGGTCGTCGACGAGCGGCTTGGCAACGAGCTTGTCGTCCCAGGACCCTTGAATCGACCAAATTGCGCGGCCCGTGGCGTCAAACAGTTTACCTTCGACTTGGGCACGGTCCTTGTTGCGCCAGCCCGTGGGCTTGAAGGTGACGACACAGCGCTCGCCCGTGGCATGATTGGTCACCTTCAGGTCATGGAATGCCGTCAGTCAATGGACACACGAGAAGCGAAATGGGTGGTGTCAACATACCTCAAGATCGCCAGTATGGTCAATCCAAAGCTTGCCAATGATCAGGTTGTGCACCGTGGTGGTGACCTTGCGCCAGGTGTAATGCTCGTCCTTTTCGCCCACATGACCGCGCTTGATGTCGACGTGGCACACACCGAGCGGGTGGACTTCGAGCGATTTACCATAAAACTTGTTCTTGACAAACACTTCGCCGTAAAACTTGAAGTGCTCGGATTCGCAAAAGCATGCACTGACGGGCTGTCACATTCGATAACGCATTTGGTGAGCAACGCAATAAACAGTGTCAGACAGGTCTCAATGAAACGTACTGGGTGATGCGACACCTGCTCAGACACGTAACGAATACCGCGATCCTTCCTTACATACTCGTACGTCTCTCCCAACAAGGGGTTGAACGGTTTGCCCACCCGATCCACCGTCGACGCATAACTCGAGATGGCAAACGCCGTCACAAGCAGCAAGCGTTCGTCGGATCGCTCGCGCTTCCACGCCAAATCCAGCAACACGGAATACTCGATTTCCTCGCACAACCGCTGTAGCATGGAAATGGGCTCGTTAAAGTACACGGGCAAGGTGATCCTTGTCAAGTCCTTGCCAATGGCATTCTTGAGCACCGACCACAAACTCACCTCGTTGCGCAGCAAGGCGTGGTCCACAGGGAGTGACGACCGAAGCGACGCAACAAACGAATAGTCGGCTGATTCGTAGCCGGCAAGCGAGGGGGCAATCAGGGCCTTGTCTGCGGCCTTAACTTCTTCCGCGGTTTCGTCGTCGACGGCGTCAAAGAATTCATCATCGTCGTCATCGGTTTCTTCCACATCCGATGCGGTGGAGGAGAGGTCATCGTCGCCATCACCCCCGAGCGATGACGCGGGCCAAGCGGCGATTTGGTTTCCGGGCGGGAGAAGCATGGGCGGGGTAGGCGCCGTGGCAGTTGCGGGCGTGGCAAAGACTTCGGGCGCAGCAGCATCCGCCGGCTTGATGGTTGTCGGTGACACGGGCGCAGCAGCATCCACGCCCGCCGGTGCCGTTGCCGCTGGTTGAGCAATCGCAGCCTCCACAACTGCCGCCGAGCTCGCCGAAAACGCCTGCTGCTGCATCTGCATTTGCCTCTGAGTCTTGCGCAACGTGTGCGCCATGCTCCTTGCCTCAGTTTCGACAGCCTGGTACTCGGATGCCAAGTTGGACAGGGCCTCCTCGAATGCCGTCTTGCGCACCTGCTCATCATCGCACCTGCGGCGCCAGTACTCTTCGCGATCGTCGGCCATGTTGACCATGTCGTCGACCAAGTGGCGCACCGTGGTGGTGACCATGGTGAGTGCCTGCGCGAGCTGGGCATCGGGAATGGAACCCACGAGGTTGGCTTGCATTTCGAGTTGCACGCGGAGGGCGTTGATGGCCATGGCAAGCTGTTCCTTGTGCGGCGGGCCAATGTCGGCCGACACATGGTCGTCGTCGTGCTGCGCTTGGTTACCGCCATTGGTGGAGTCGGCCGAGGCACGCCGGGCATAGGGCGCGCCGGGCAGCACGGGGTGCGAGTCGACCATGGGCGTGCCGGGAGCGTACGAGGCGAGACCTTGCGTGTCGAATCCGGAAACGTCCGAGGCGCCGTCACCCAAGGGTGGAGGCGGTGGCAACAAGGCAGACGAGTCCATGCGCGGCGATCCCATGTGTTCTGACGGCGGTGCACTGGCAGACTTGCCGACGCTCGACCCCACGGCACCCTTGCTACCCCCTCGGCCGCTCGTCTTTTCCATGTCATTCAATTGCGCTTTGCTCTGTGCAATTGCATGGATCCACCGGCTCGCCTCGGCCACGTGCTCGGCACGCAAATGATAGCGCACGGATCCTTTCCCAATGACATCAAACCTGTGGCGATCGGAAGCGTCCACCCACAAACTGGCAATCTTGAGGTGAATGGACCCGCGGCAAGAGTTGGGCACATCGTCCTGGTGCTTGTAGTAGGAAAGCACGCCGCGCTCGAGCGTAAACCACCTGCCCTTGTACCCGGACGCCAAGTTTGTCCACTTGTGCAAGATGCCAGCGAGCTGTGGCATTTGGTCGGGCGCCGCCACCGTCATGGGACTGGCGCCGCTGGAAAACTTTTTGAACAGGGCCTTGATGTCGTCGTTCTTTGTGATTTCATAAAAGTACTTGCCCTTGCGATCACGCACAAACGGGTCTGCGCGGCGGTCAGCCAGGCACCATTTCACCATCTGGTCGTTCCCCAAACGTGCGGCCGTGTGCAGGACCGTGTTGCCCGAGCTCGGGTCACGGTGGTTGATGTCAATGAGCGCCGAGGTGCGCGGGTCCTTGAACAGGTCAACCAGGCCCAAAAAGTCGTTGCGACCGGCAAGCTCGTGCATGGCGGCCGTGGTACGCACAATAAACTGCGACTGGTGCTCGGCGAGCCGTTGGCGGATAGGATCGGATCGGGCAAGGTCGACGGGCCGCCGGAACGCAGCGTCCCTGGCGCCATCATTGATGCCTGGCACGTTGAGCAGCACAGAGATGAGGTCGTCGCGGCCCGTGCGTGCGGCCACGTGCAGGGGGGTTTCCTTTGTGACTGGGTGCGGGGTGTTGACGAGATCCGCGGGCGTGGGCGACCGGGTGAGCAACCAGTCGGCAACACGGGTGGGGGCGATGGCAATGGCCAGGAGCAGGATCGAGCCGAATTTGGCGAGCAGGTCCGGTTGCAGGCGCGGGATGGCGTGTGGGGCGGCGAGCGAGGTCAGGGCATCAAAGTCGGCGGTGCGCATGGCTTCCATGAGGCGGTATGAGGCGATGGCGTCCGAGACGGTCGAGTTTGCGGATGCCGCCGATGGGGCGGCGGTGTGGGTGGGGGGCGGGCCAACGCCAAGACCGGTGCCGGCGCTGGAGGCAGCCGAGGACGAAGTCATGGCTGCAGTTGTCGTGGCGTGTGGTTGATTGTGCTTTCTTGGCTTCAGTAAGAGTGTTGCCTGGAGTAGTTTTAATTCAATTCAGAGACAGGTTGGATTGCATGGCCTTTTCATATTAACAGATGCATGGTACGGAAGCACGCCAACTCCGGCCGCCGTAGTCGTTATTTATCTCGTGCACGTGAATGGGCGTCACTGCCGTGGATCCCACGTCCGACCCACGTCCTTCTTTGATGATTGCCAAGGCTAAATACAGTGATCGCATTGACGGTATGATACACATCGGCCCCATGCATGGGAAATGAAACCTTGGTATGTAAATATCTTGGCGCAATACTATTTAGTAATGCAGACCATTCACATGGGACGATGCCCGGGATATGATGCAGGGTCATCATCATCTTTCGCTCCCGTGTGCTCGTCGATCAATATTTTGCATCCAGTTCTCTCTATGTACACCTCTCGGCAGCCCCTGCAATTCGCATGCCTCCCAAATTCCCAAGGGCCACAACGTGCCGCTGCCGATTCCCTTGTTTGCAGATGATGATGAAGGTTCGTTGTCTTCCGCTTTCTTCGCGTTCGCTCCGTGCACTCCCCTGCCACCGACCCGTCGTACTCTGTCTTTATAAGATGATTCCGGCTTGGCCTCCGGCGAATGTGGCCATGGCGACGCCAATGTCTATGCTTCTCTTGTCTCTGCTGGTGCGCTTGGGCCCTTTCTATTTCCTCTTTCTTTTTGTGCTTGCTTTCACCTACCTTTGTATCTGCCATATCATTAGCTTGACATGCATTAACAACTGAGCATCTATATACCGCTCTTGGTTTGCGACGTCACTGGCGCCTCATGTTCTCTGGGGCGAGGTCTCGGATTGCATCGATCACCTTTAAATCCTATTCTACCGGAAAAGTTGTGGCCGTTGACAGCTTCCGTACAGCCAGCCCCGTCGGAAACCCGTGACAACATTGAGTTATTTATTGCAATTCACATTAATGGCGCAAAGTGTCCGCATTCCTCGACAGTGCCTGCGCGATCAGCTTCCGACCAAGTCCTCAAGGACATACTCGACCCGCCGTCTACGCTGGCACGGCTTTCCGAGTGGTCCGACTCGAATCATTCACCTCCTGCCGTGTGCCTCTCGTTACCCGTGCACGCAACGTCAAGTCCTGTGTCCACATCTGCTTCCTCGACATCCTAGGCATCATCATCCTTGGCGTCATCTACCAGCACATCGTCTGCATTGTCACCCGTGACGCTCAAGCTCCAAGTGCTTCTTGCCGCCTTCTCTGCTGCAACATTGTGCATTGATCCCTCTCTTGGTCACGGCGTGCCGGCCGCATCTCTCGCGGACGTGGATAGCGCCCTGTCCGCGAGCTCGGCTGGGCACATGAAGCGCCGCTGGTATTCAAGCAATGATAGCGACGACTCAAGTGACAGTGTGCCAGCAGCAGCAGTGGGTCCGAGTCTGACAAGCAAGTCCGTTGGCCGGTTCAAACGAGGCTGTGGGTTGATTGGTTTCCAAGGATGCGTACACGGGTAACAAGTCTTGAGCCGAGTGGCGTGACAAGTGAAAACGGTGGCCAAGATAAATACACTCAAAGTCATTTCGCATCCGATGGTTGAAGAGGATTTGGGCAGCGAAGGGGAAGACGATCAAGAAGAGGTCGACATCATGGGCAGTTGCTTGGGTGATGCGGGCACGAGGGACGAGGGGAGGAGCACTGAAGAAGACGATGAAATTGATTGATGTAGTCGGTTAAGAATGTTGGAATCTGTGCCCATGAAAACGTCGGGTTCATACAAACGTCTTGATTGCCAGATCCACTTACATTCTTCAAAAAGTGCAAAAACAAACTGTGAGCCAACACGATTCAAGACAGATTCAACACGTAAACTAAACGGCCGCTGTTGCCGATGATGAGTTTGGTGGCGGATTCCCACTGGCATACTTGTCCCTCACCTCGTCCATGAACCGAAACATGTCCTGCGGCGACTTGTTGACGGACTCTATACATGCACAAAACTCCATGAAATTAGCTCCACTCTGCATAGCCCCCTCACCAAGAATGACAGAAACGCACTCGTAAACTCATCAAATAAGTCCAATCCCCTCGCAATCCCCAACTGACACGCCGCCTGATCGCCCTTGCAATCCTTGAGCAGCCCAGCCACTGCCCCGCCACGGTTCAAACGGTTCAACAAGTTGCCCAACACCACGGCGACTTTTTCTCTGACCGGCCCGCCACCCGTCCCACTTGCGCTCATATTCATGTACTCATTCAGCACAATGACTGCACCCTCCAAATCGCCGGCCAACTCGCGGCACTCTGCCAGCGCAAGCGACACGCTGCCCACTGGATCGTCTGGCCAATCGGCCGATGACGCTGCCAAGTTGGGCCGTGGATGCGACTGGGTCCACGTGAGAAATTGGGTCAGTTGCACTTCGGCGGCCGTCAGGTCGCCCTGCAGCATGTATGCGAGTCCGAGCCGGCGCCGGAGTTTCATTTCGAGCGTGGATGCACGCGGGTGTAACGGCGGGATGCACAGCAGCGTGTCCTTGTAAATGCGGATGGCGTTGGGGAGCGTTGTGGGTGAGTGTTCTTCCTGCAGTTTGTTTGAAGGAACACGTGTTAGTGGTTATCATGGGAGATGCTATGGTTCATTTGAAATAGCGTACAGTCACGGCATATTGCATTGCAGAATAGACCAACCGTTCGACTGCCTCTGGAACAGACAATGCCAGCCGGTACTCGACCATGGCTGCAGGCCACATGCCAAGCTGCGCACACGCGTTTCCGACGAGCACATGTGCATCGACAACTGCTTGCTTTGCCTCCTCTTCCGACATTGCTGGCGCGGCCACCGCCGGCTTGTTTGCGGTCGACGGCGTCACAGACACCACAGGTGTTGGCGGATCCGTCAGCTTTTGCGCAACCTGTAGTGCCTGCTTTGCGTACTCGACGGCCGCGTCGGGCAAGACATCGGTCAGAAACACGGCCAAGGCACGCGTCGCGTGCCAGAGTGCGGGCGACGAGGCAAAGGGTGCCGACGGCGGCAAGCGTGCGCGGGCATCTTCGACAGCTGTGAGCAGCGTGCACAGGCGTTGGACGTGTGCGGGGGACGAGGCGAGGCGCGATTGGTTGATGCGGTGCTGTGTGGACGTGAAAGCGGCAGATGGAGCCGTTGCGTTGAGGCTAGTGGTTGATTCTGTCGACGAAGAACCGGACTGATCCGTGTTGGGCAAGTTGGGCTGTCCCAGCCCGAGCAACGTGAATGCTTGGGAAAATGCAGCAACGTGGCCATCCGTCAAGAGGCGCGTGCACAAGGTGTGGGCGAGGGGGCCGCTGGCAGGATTAACGGAATTGGCGGCAGAGGCGGACTTGAATGACTTTGGCGTCCTTGATGCTGCAGACCTGGTCGATTTGCCAGAGGGGCTTGTGGGGGAGCGAGTACTTGACTGGCGTCTGTTGGCGGTGTTGTGCTTTGGGGACTTGTTTGAGACAGGCGAGGATTGGCGTGGACTCGGATTGCTTGGGACGTCATGCGAGTGCGCGTCAGTGTAGCCATTTCCGTCGACAGACAATTGCACGACATGTTGTGGAGATGTTCGGCCATTCCCATTCCCATTCCCATTCCCATTGCTTTGTGCATGTGACGCGCTGAGAGCGTCCGGTGCAGATGGTGACGTGGAGGTGGGATTGTCGGCGGAACTCGAATCCATGGCTGCTCACTTTTGAATGCTTCAGGCGTGGTCTGTATGGTCTGTATGTTGGGTTCTCATTCTTGATTCAGGATTCAGTGTCCACCTGCACAGTCGCACAGGCAAAATGCTGAGGTAACCACGTCATGATCAGAGGCGCGATGCCTGCGTTGCCAGTTGCTCGTTGATCGGAGGACCAAATGATGATGACTGCACGGGCAAAGTCAATTTCATCAACACCTCATCTACCTGTGCAATTGCAATACTTTCCTTGCCAGTGGACACTTGACTCTGCGCAACCGCCACCGGCACGGCTCTACTACAGCGTGAGATCGCAACTGATGCTACAGCCATGACTCCACACCACGGCAACCCGGCCTTCACTTCCGCACATTATCGCCCGCTACTCCTGTTGTTTCCCTCCACCGCCCCGCTCGACGCACTCCCTCGGCTCCTCTCAGCCGCCATCGCCTCAACATGCCCCTCATCTTCCATGCAACCGCTGCACCTCATCGTCTACCTCTCGCCGCCCGCCTCCTCGCTCTCCTCGCGCCAATCTCTTGCGCAGCTCCTCGCGTCCACCTATGTCCACCTCACGTCCGCGTCCGTCGCACACAACCGCTTTGACTGGAAACACGACGTGTACCTCGCAGGATACTCGATCCCCGTGCGCGAGCTGCTCGCGCTCCAGTCCCTTGGCATTGCCGACGGCGACATTTGGACCCTGGATCACGGCGACGGCTCGACCTCAATGCAAGTCCCACGCAACAAGATTGAAGAACCTTTCCCTGCCCCATTCTACCCATCGCCGCCCTACTCGACCGTCGCCGTGGGCGGCACATTTGACCACCTGCATCCGGGCCACAAACTGCTCTTGTCATGTACCGCGCTTGCGGGCATGGGCAACATCATTGTGGGCGTCGTCGATGACAAACTGCTCGTCAACAAAAAGTATGCATCGCAGGTCGAGCCCTATGCCGTGCGTCAGGCCCAAGTGACGCAGTTTTTGAACATGTTTGCGCCTGGGCGCGAGGTACTCGTGGAGCCACTCTTGGATGCATTTGGGCCGGCGGCGACCGAAAAGGATTTGGATGTACTTGTTGCCACAGTTGAGACGGAGGCAAACAGTAGCAAGGGTTCGTCTTCACATGCTCACCTACACGTCGCACAAGGACTCACATGTCCATTCACAGTCAATGACGAGCGCGCAAAGCATGGCCTTGGTCCCATTGCCATCGAACTCATTCACGTCATCTCGTCCACATCTGCCGAAGAGGTGGACATTACGAGCAAGTTGAGTTCAACGGCAATCCGGGCTTGGTTCCATCAGCGCGATGGCAATGGCGGTGCATAGCAAAGCTCACCCAAATCCAGAGCCGCGCCATGCGCGAACGAGCCTTTGTCAGGTTGTGCTGCATAAACTCCATGTACAGATCCCAATGTATACCGCTGCCTTCTGCCAAACCCTCTCATCACACACCTCCCTCCGGATTCACGACCCAAGCGGGTCTCGCCACCTCCACCTTCCATCCCATCGTTGGAAACTCATACTGCGCCGCACACAA
>MCFL01000365.1:0-20838 GCA_002102555.1 Catenaria anguillulae PL171 | reverse complement strand
AACCTAAACCTAAACCTAAACCTAAACCTAAACCTAACCTAAACCTAACCTAAACCTAAACCTAAACCTAACCTAAACCTAAACCTAAACCTAACCTAAACCTAAACCTAAACCTAAACCTAACCTAACCTAAACCTAACCTAAACCTAAACCTAACCTAAACCTAAACCTAACCTAAACCTAACCTAAACCTAACCTAAACCTAAACCTAACAAGGCAGGCAAATGGTGGAGGTGGTGCAGAAAAACAAGGCGGGTCCGATTGGGTCATGGCAGGTATCAAAAGATGCAAGAAATCGAGATGGCATAGGATCTGTCGAGATGCGGCACAGAATCAAAAAGTCAAGTGGGTGAAAAAGGGAAATAGCAAGATGGTCAGACCAAACATGGGTCCGATCGGCATGTTGGACAGGTTGGGCGGACAAGCGGACGCCATGGGCGCATGCAACGGGTCGCATTGCATGGGTTTTTGCCCGGAAAACGCAAGAGTCGCATGGGTTTTGGCAGCCAACGATGGGCCGCGAACCTTGAGACGCCAAATCTTGCAGTGGCCCAAAGTGCTGAAAGACAACAACACGGGGTGCCGTTGGCAAAAGGACGTGCGCATGTAGGCCAAGGAGGGACGAGTCGAGTCCAGATTTCGGCACAGACGACAAAGAGTCAGATATCCGAACCAGCCATGGCGAATCAGGCCACGACGATGGAAGGTTGCAACTCTGCAGGGCGACGCAGGATCACCGGGGCTGAGCAAGTGGATGCTCGAGAATGGGCGAAATGGCGGGCACATGCGCGAACGCTAGAGAAAAAAACACGCACTCCGACGGCCAATGTCGAACGGCGCACTTTGTGACCACGGCGCTCGGTGCTTCTCGATACTGGAAACGAGGACCATCCATGGCGGACGCACGGACATGGGCGTGGCCTCGTGCGTGCGCTGCGACCTCGGCCAAATTTTCAATACAGGACGAAAAAGCGCCGGTTTCCGGAAACGGCCGCCGGCGCTTGGGCCGCGACGATGGGCGGTACAGCTGGGCGAGGCAATGCAGAATCGTCGATCCAACGAGCGAAAATGCAAGAATAGATGCAAGGACGGGCATGTGCACGCATCTCAAACGTGAACAAACACTGCGGACGATGGCCGACAACGAACGACGCACTTGGCGACGGCGCCCTTGGTGTTGCGTGCTGTCGGAAACGAGGGCTATCCGCGGAATTGTAGGAGGGACATGTATGTGGCCTTGTGCGTGAGCTTCGACCTCGGCCACATTATCGGCACGGGACGAAAAAGTGCCAAATTCCGGAAACGGCCACTGAGGCATGGGCTGCGACGATGGGGAGGTACAGCTGTGCGAGGCAACGCAAAATCATCAATCAATTGAATGAGAAGTCGAGAATTAACGCAACGACGGGCATCGGCGCACACCTTGAACGTGAACACGTACCAGAGACGATGGCTGCCAGTGGTTTTGGCATAGTGGCAACACTCCCGCCTTGCAAGGCGAAGGTTGTGGGTTCGAACCCCACCCAAGTCATCTGGTGCACTTGTGGTTGCTTGGTCTCTGCTCCACATTGCCTCCTTCTGTCCCCTGGCCTCCCAGCCCCTGCACCTGCATTGCTTGCATTCTTGCTTTGCCCACCCTCTGTTGGTGGCTGTACAAGATTGGAATCAAGCCAAAGGTCCAAGGTCCCAAGTGAATACCCAAGTGCCAAGTCCAAGGAGTTGTGTGTTTGTGTGTGTGAGCTTGTGTCTTTGTGTATCAATGGTTAGATCTCCCTCAGTACATAGGCTGCTTGTATTTAAAAAAAAAAAAAAAAACCAGAGACGATGGCTGACAATGAACTACGCCCTTCATGCCCGTGGCAATTGGTGGCGCTTGATACCGGCAATAAGGGCTATCCGTTGAGCCGTTGCAAGGACCCGTCCGCCAGCTTGTGCGTGCGTGGCGGCCTCCGCCAAATTTCGGCACGGGGCGAAACAGAGTCGGATTGAGGAAACAGCTGCTGACGCTTGGGCCGTGAGGATAGGGCGGTACAGCTGTGCTAGGCAATGTAAAGTAATAGCAATAAACGGGCACCAGTTGTGGACAGATACATACTCTGGGGACGGTTCAAAACAAAGCACGGAAATGCCAACCAGACGCACATCAACCCGCGCTCATCGACACACACTTGCTGGTTAACGAGTCATGGCTAGACGGTCCGGGACGAGCAACGTGGGTGCCCTCCGCATACCATAGCACAGAGTGATCGATACAATCGGGGCATGGGCCACTGCCAGTCGTTTGGTCTCGGACAGTGGCTTGGTCTTGACTGAGAATGTAGCGATAGGCTGTTGGAGCGGGTTGATTTGGCAAAGAATCTCGAACGAGATGCAGAGAAAGTCGAGAATGGACATGTGCAGGCCGCTGCCAACCAACCTGGATGAGGAGGTCGTGTTGCGTGTCAGACGGACCGAGCGACTCAAGCGTCCTGTCCACCCACCTATATACCGTGCAATCATGGACTGTTAGGTTGAATCGCTGTTGTCGCAGAGGAACGGTAAGGGATGCATTGCATTATCTTATCATTGACAGGCCGGAGGGGTCATTGGTTTGGGCGTGACGCACATGTACACATGTTTCTACACGACTGCGAAGTGCGTTCTGGCCCAGAGCATGTACAAGTTGTATAGACCGATAACACCGTGGGAACGTCATAATTCGCACCAACAATTGCTGGCTAAACTGATGTCAGCCGAAACGAAACACCGTCAACATGAATGATATGGCAATGAATAAACACCGTAAACATGAACGATATGTCAATGAATTATTCATTCATGATCATGCCTGCGTTTGCACAATGCCGCGAGGGAGAGGAAATGAGACGACAGAAAACACTCAGAAATCACCACACTCGAACTCGATGGCTAACCATCGGCATCATCATCGCTGTCTCTGGGACTGCTTCTGCGGTACGGGCAGCCCAAACAATCCAACCAAGCCTGCCAAATCGCCTCCAATGCACGGTGCGGATCAAGTTGGCCATGACCGGCCTCAGGGTTGTTGCACTTGAAGCCACGACCGCTGGAGTACAACCGTGACGTGGAATGCCATTCCGGCTCACCAACCCGACCATTTTCAATCCATTTCTGGATCGCGGCCGCATCGCAATCAAAGCACCGCACCCGCGGGATCAGCTTCTTTGCGAACACGTGCCGGGCACCAGCGCGGGGCGACGAGGCGGGCCACTTGTCAAGGAAGAATGCCGCCTTTTCGAGCCCTTCCGCCTCCGAACGCTTCTCAGCGTCGGAAATGCGCGCAACGGCCGTGTCAAGGGACTGGACAGGCTTATTGGGCAAGCATGCGGGGGGTGGCTGCGGCTCCGTTGACTGCATGGTGAGAGGTGCGCATGACGGTGCTAGGACAGATGCAGGCCGGGCGGTCGAGGCGGAAGGCGGCGGTTGGTGCGGCGTTGGCGGTGGACGCAAAACGGATGGCGCCAGGGGAGCTGGAGCCCCTGCTATATCTGCGCCGGCACGTTGATGGCGTGTCGCCTTGGGTGTGCCTGCGTGTGGCCGTTGGGATGCGGGCGGCGAAAGAATCGACGGTGATCGAGCCGTTGGCGCCGAGGTCGGGTTGGGTTGGATGGGCGGGCGAGCGAGAGGAACAGAACTGGACGTTTGCTTGGTTGGCTAGATGCAAAAAAAAACAAGTGTACATGGTCATTTTCCCGTGTGAGAAAGCATTCGACAGGGGCGAGGAGACGAAAACCGAATGCGCAAGAGTCGTCCGTACCGCGTCGGTCCTGCGAACAAATGGCTGGGCATGAACCTGCTCCTCGTCGTCGCTACTTGAACTGTCGCCCGTGACCCCATCTTCGCCTGGTTGATAATCAGAGTCCTTGAACCCGGAATGCGGATGCAATTCCGTCTCCGACTCATGACCCGCCTGGCCCGGCCGCGAGCGCAAATGGCGACTGGTGAAATCAATGATTGCCGACGCGGCTAATCCACGCAATGCTGCTGGGGTCGTTGCCTTGCGTACCTTCTTCACTGTTGGTGCTGGCGGTGAGGAGACACTCGGGCGCTCATCGTCGATGCGATACGGACATTTGAAATGATGGATCCAAACTGCCCACAACCAGTCAAACACTTGATACCATGACATGGACCGAGACTTGGAGGTCTTATGCCGCTCATGGTTACGGCACTCAACATGGCCATGGCGCAGCTGATGCATGCGGGCATGAATGGCAAATCTTGGACCGGCAGGCATCGCAGCACCAGTCAAAGCCAATTTGGCACATTTTTCATGCCAGTCAATGACGGCAGCCTCATCACATCGGCGGCACCTTGCATACCGCAGCATTTCCCGAACCCATTCATCGAACGACAAGAAGCCATGAGGGCAATACAAACCGTCGCGCGCCAGTGTTTTTGCTTGAACGTATGCATCCGCTCGGATCTCTTTGCAAGCAACAGGGTCCGAATCAACAACAGCAACATACCCAGCATCACCAGCATTCAACAGCGGAATCTCCACTGATGGCGGTTTGTGGCCGCAAAAGTCAAGATGAGCCGGGTGAATGGGCGGAGTTGGCTCTGGTAGCATTTGGCCCTTTTCCAGTATCATGAGCGGATCAAGAGGCCAGCAGTTGCCATGATCCCCATCAAACCAATACACCACCATTGACTGCTTAGTCAAGACTTTCTTTGGTCTCCAAGTGGTGTACAAATTGTGACCAAGCAATGCACACAGGTCAAACCAGAATCGATAGTTGTCGCCATGGCCCAAGAACTTTACGCCTCTTCGTTGACTGGTGACCGAGAAAAAGTGTGTGAAAGCATCCAATGCTTGCTCGGCACGGCGGACATAATCCATGACGGGCGACAGTCGGACACTGAGCGAGTACTTTGAGGCATCAATGTGACATGATTCGCGAGCAAGATGCTTGAGATCGCGAAGTGGCGACAAAGGAGAGTGCCATTCGTCACTTGCCGAGTCACTTGATGCTGCTGTTCCCACCTTTCCAACAGTGCCTGCCACCTTGTCTTCGTCATCACCAGCCTTGGCATGTGAAGCGGCCGCAATCTCGAGCAAACGATACCACTGGCGGTGACATTCAAATGGCAAACCATCTGTAGCTGCGGCAGATTCGAACTGCATCCACAAACCATTCACAGACAGCAAATCAAACACCTCAACGGGCGACGGCACCCCCTGTACTTTCACCTCAACACGGTAGCCGCCAAACTCGTCTGGGTTTGCCTTAATGGCCTCCAGCAAATGCCGAATGTCGCGAATGCGTCCAGCCGCAGAAAGTGCACTTGATGGCAATCCAGTCGTCAGAATTGCCTTGATGGCATGCTCCAATCGAGTGTAAATGCACACTTCAGCCTTGACACAGCCGCGGCGGGCGCGAGCGTCGCTGAGCTTGCCTGAGCGCGGCAGCCAGACTGTGCCCGACAACCAACCAAACCCAGGGTCATCTGGATCCAAAGTGGGGTGCGTTGTGAATCCATACTCAGACAATTGAAAACGTACAATGTCTGGGCAAATGACCGAGTATCCAAGCGAGCAACCATTCCCACTCACACCCGTGACCGATCTCAAGCCCAATGCCTCTGCATTCTCGCGGAAAAACCCCAGATACGAGCTGCTCAGCTCGCCTTTGTTTCCAAAGTTTTGAAACCAGATTGCGTCAATGCCAAGCTTGGTGAGCACAGTCACGAGCGAGTCCATCGTGATGGCTTGATAACCACTTGACAGTCCACACCCGTTCGGCGGGTCGCTCAAGGGCGGAATCGTCATGATGCCCTCGCTGCGCAACGCACGCAGGAACCGCTGTTGGGCAGCAACACGCGCCTCGGCATACGGATCCTCGTCGACATTGGCATCGGAAGCAGCAGCGCCTGTCTTGCGACCCTTTGCCTTGAGCGTTCGTCTCGGCAGGCTTGTTGGAATGAGCTCGGCGACTGATGGGCCAAAGGCGGCAAGCGGGATTGCGAATTGTGGATTTGTTGAAATGATGAGCGCATCGGGAAAGGACGAGTGATTCGCGGGCTTGTACCGATTTGCGATGTGAATTGAGCTGAGCACCCCGAAACATTTCTACGGAAACACATTGAGTGAGAAATGGGAGCGCACAAATGTATGGTTGGTGAAAGGAAATACCACGACATACAAGAATCGATCGGGTGGGAAGCTCAAACAACTCCCAATCGCGGTCGGCACGCACAGTCGCAATTGACTTTGCAAACTGTGGCGAGTTGAATTCCTGCAAACCGCCACTGGTCACAAGCCGGTCGTTCCGTGTTGGGTTTTCTTGCGCCACCAACAACTCAACCTCCTCGGGAAGGGGACCAGCATACACGCTTGGAATATCGCCATGGGCTGCCGCCGCCGCCGCCAGCAATAATGCCCAGCTGCCTTTCTTGACACCACCAGTCAAAATGTCACGGCTCCAAGCGCGGCCAGAATCCACCAATCCCTTGTCCACATCCTTTGCGCCCAAGGCCGCACCAGTGCCGATACTCGGAGATGTCCCAGCCACGTCACTATTCCTGGCAGGCGCTGCCACTCCCGCCGCCGCCGCCGCCGCTGCCACTCCCGCCGCCGTGATGGCCAAATCCCGAGACGAACCCAAATCAAGATCCGATTGCGCACGCGTGAAGCTGGAAAGTCGATCTGTCAGTGAGCCACCATTCACAAACAAATCATGCACCGACCTGGTGCCATAATTCCAGAGAACACCATGGGGATCGATCCGCTGGTACACCACCACAGCTGGCTCCCAGCAGGGATCCATTTCAGAGAGCGAATCCATGAAATAGGGTGCATGATGATCATCCAACCTCAACCAACCAGTCATGCCATCAACCTGATGAGGAACGCAAACAACATAATGCCCAGCCGATCCATCACCAGCGTAAAACACAACCGACTCCAGGCCATAATCAAAGTAGCGGATGGAAATGCTGGGATCGTCGCAGACTCCGACTTGTGAGCTTGCCAGTACCTGGTCGATTTCCAAGCGAGGAAGCATGCCACTGCGTCGATCAGGCGATGAGCGAACAATGTGAACCACCAATAACGGATTGGCCAGATCCAGCAACTCGCCAGGTGAATCGCCAAGTTTCTGCTGAATGAGTTCAGAGAGAGAAAAGGCGAGGCGCTCACAGGAATGCTGTACCTGCAACCCAAGCCAAAGAGTGCTGTTGGCATTGGACAGCTCGCGCTCGTGGGGGCGTCCAAAGAAAATGAGGGGAATGGGCGTCAGCGGAAAGCTCCCTTCGAACAGACGGAAAACGCACTCGAGCGACATGAGCTCTCGATCCAACTGGCCAAACAAGTTGACAAAGAATTCAAAGGAGCATTGATGACGCCTCATGGATGCGCCCGACCACTGACCCGAGTTGATAAGGTGGGCGACAATGGGTCGCACATTCAATGTTGCTGCACCAGTGACGTAGTCGGATACAAACTGACACACGAGCAGCAAAAGTGGAGCAGCATGGTACACAAGAGCCAAAGAGGTGTCGTTCAATCCATGGATCGCGACTGCCATCTCCACAAAGAAATGGCACATAATCTGATTATTCAGCATGGCCTGAAACAGAGAGTTGGCAAAGCACATGACGGCTGGGAGATCGCCATCACGTTCGTTGGGTAACGGCCGAACAAGCGGAGGTGAGAACGAGCGCGGGTACGTCTGCTGCAGTAAACCAAAGGAAAAGCGGGCAGCTACGGCCTTGAGTGAAGCAGTATCCGACTCGGGACCGCTGGGCGGCGATGCGATGCGAGGTCGCTTTGCTGGGGGCCGTGCCGAAAGCTGCGGCGCGGCGGACCCAGTTTGCCGTGGAGGAGAAGTAGGTGGCTTACGTTTGCGATCGGCCACGTTGGTGTTGGGTGGTTGAGCGGCCGCGGGAGTGGAAAGAGACATGATTGCGTTGGTTTGATTGAGCATACGACTGTTCATTGTTCGGCATTTGACTCGGAGCGGTTCAAATGAAAGGGACATGCTTGATGGTTGCTCGTTGAGAAGCGGCCGCGGAACTCACAAGGAGAAGGGGATGGAAGTGTGTGGAAGCAAAAATGCATTCAGCCACACGTGATTCGTCTCCACTGGCATGTTCTCCGTCATCGATGCAAAGCGCCAAGAGGCGCCGTCATGATGTTGGGCCTTCGATCCGTGTTTGGAGGCAGATCGCCCAATTGACCAGTCCGCTTGCCTCCCACCAAAACATCGGACTGGACACAAATCACTGCATAAAATCGTGTACGGGACACTGAATCACTCAGGATTTCTCGCACAGGGCGGTGATACCCGGCTTTCATGTTTGTGGTGTTTTTCAAAGGCACTCCAGACTGCAAAAAACGGCCCAGATATGAAAACATGCGTCGTTGACCAGCTCATCAGCATGTTCACCACTCGTGTTCGCGTCTGTGGCCAAACATCAGCAAAAAATTAAACCTTGCATAAAATCGCAACCAATTGTCAGATTTCACTTTTGACAACAGATTCGGAATCGACACACACCCCACTTTCACAATAAACCCTAAAATCAAAAATCCCAAAATTTACCTATGACAATGAAACCAAACAAGGGTACCAGCGCCGCAGCACACCCTAGGAACCCGATCGACCTGGCCCAGGCGACGATGGTACCAGGCGGTCCGCATATTACCAGATCATCAGCCGACCTGCAGGGCACGGTGCAAGACCGCCGCGCCGCCCTCATTGACCAAGAAACCGAACTCGCGTCTGCGCGAATGGTAGGTTCGAATGCCGCTCGTGTTGCTACTTCTTCGATCTCCGCGCACGGCTCACTCGCTTTACCGGCTGATGTCCACCCAGCTGTGTCTCCTGCTGCCCCGCACGCCTCGCAGCCAACGCTCCGTGTCCACACTCGCGGCCTTGCTGCCCGCATTTCGCCCGCAAGCCATGCAGCTCCGAGCCCTCTCTCGTCAATTGCAGCTGAAGCATCGTCCTCCTCAGCTTTCATCGCGGCCACACGCGCCGTGGACGCCACTGCCCTGTCTAACCTGACGGGTTTCGACACCATTACGCAGCGGTACCAAAAGGGTACAACGCTGTACGAGGCAACCAAGATCTTCGACCGTCAGGAGTTCCCACAAATCACGGCCGCGGACGTCCTGGGGAAAGTCGTATTGGAAAAGAAGGAGGTTCAGAAGGTGGATCTGTCCCTGATGCGCCGGCTCCCTAAGTTCGCGCCAATGGATGAGGACCCTCGCCGCTTCCTTGTTCGCTTTGTGCGATCGGCCACGGAACTAGCTCTTGCCCGGGTCGATTCGGTTTGGGTGCGCGCTTTCTATGAGTGCATGGACCCCGATGAGGCCGATCAACTTCAAAACCACTACACCTTCGCCAACCTTGTCAGCGAGTTTGATTCCACTTTCCGCCCGTCTCACGACCCCGAGGCACGCCTGAGGGCATGTGCCGTACCTCTGTTGGCGAATATCGACGAATACTCGAGCAAGAAGTTCTCTCAACACGTCCGAGTCGCGTGCGACAGGTTTATTGACGCTGTTGACGAGCACTGGGAGTCGGAGCGCGACTCGAAGCGGTTCTCAATCCGTGCGGGGGATATTCTGCTGTCGAAATTTCCCGTATCTGTTCAAGCCGACCTCAAGGCCGAAATTCGTGCAGGCGTGGCCGGACTTGAGGGCCTTGGTCGGAACCATTCAATCCCTGTCGTGTATGTCGTGCAAGCCCTCAAGCACTTCCTGCCCATGCCGAACTACTGGGTCTGCTCAACACCAGTTACTCCCGTCCCTGACCTGCCGCCAAGATCAACCACACTCACCACGCAAGCGCCCCCTGCGGCGCAGGCCGCTCCCGCGCCGCCCGTGCCCCGCGCACCCAGCTACGCTGTGCCAGTCACTCAAGCAGATTACTTTGATCAAGTGGAGGCGTTGGCCGTGCAGACCGGCAAGGGGTGTTTTTATTGTGGCAAAACGGGACATCGATTCCGGGACTGCCCAACAATGCAAAGCGACCTGGACGAGGGGATCGTGCGGTGGGGCATTGTTGGAGATGGGAAAGGGCGGCAGCGCTTGATGGCGTGCCACGGCGACCGACAAGTACTCGTGACCAAGGATTACCCAATGCGTAAAGTGGCATATGCGGCGGCGAAGAAGGCGGGTTTGACTCCGTCGCAACCGCTGGACGTCGCCCTCGCATTGTGGGAGCCGGAATTGTGTCTGGCCGACTTTGTGGGTGCTGGCCCCTCGCGCGCACGCGCCGCTCGTCAAGGTGACGACCGCCACTCACATGGGCACTGGCAGCGCGGGCAGCGCTGCAGATCCCGCTCTCACTCCCGCGAACACGCCTCACGCGCCCAGCGCCGCGAATCGCGCACGCATTCTCGCGATCGCGCCTCACGTGGTCGCGACCCGCGCCGCATCAATTTACAGTTGCAGGAGTCCACCCGGCGCACGGTACGCTCGCGCTCGCGATCCGAATCGCCGACCAACACACGGAACCTGCCCATCATCAGGTTTGTCGCCGACGATCACGAGGCCCGTTTATCGGGCGCGCAGCGCCACCAACTCAACGACGCCATTGCCAAGGAGGTTCCGCAGATCCAAACGCTGGTTAGGAGGGCTCTCACGAGCCTATCAAGTGGGGCACCCCTGCCTCGGCGTGTCAACGCGGCGAATGGGTGGGTTGCTTTGTCCCCGGGTGGCCGCCGGCAACAGTTGGGCGAGTGGACGTGGGAAAAGAAGTGGGAAAATGGCTTGATTATCCGTGAAGAGGTCGCGCGTGACTTGGACGCGCTGACGGCGGAGTTCACGAGTAGGTTGAAGGAGATCGCGGCGTACAACTATGAATGCCAAGAGAAAGCGGCCGAGCGAAAGGGGCGGTTTGCCGACGTGTCATGCGTCGAGTTTGTTTCGGGCGCCGAAAATGATGGTGTCATGTCCATGGAGTCACGACCGCTCAAGCGCGTGCGGGGCGACGACGACATGGACCCTTACAAGGGCCCCGCCGAGTTTGTTGTGCCGTCGCAGCAGCAGCAGTCGCTGCCCATGCCTGCACCGCAGTTGGCGCTTGAGCCGCCCTTGGCCAAGTCGCCAACCAAGCGGCAGCTTATGGCGCGCGCCATCAACCGTGTTACGGACGAGGCGGCCCGCATGCTGGCCGCACAGGTGCTGAACGCGCCTGTCCGCGGCGACGACGGGTTCACCTTTGGGCACCTGCTTCGCTTTGCACCGATCCGTTCAGCCATCAACCGTCAGCTCGGCCTACGTGGTGGCCGCAACCCAACGATCGCGCAATACGGCGTGGTGCCCCCGCCAGCTCAGCCGGCACCCATGACCATGCCGTCACCACCGCCGCCAGCGCCCGTGGCGCCCACGACTACATCTCCGCCAACGCTGTCGGCTCCCGCGACCATGTCGGCTGGGTCGCCGCCGCCGCAAGTGCCTCACGTCGGCGCGCAGCGGACATTGCGCGAGTTGCTCGCGGACCCGAGCCCCAGGGGCGAGGACGTGGACATGTTCGTCGATTCGTTGGAGGTTGCTGTCGAGGTCGATGGATTGGTGGAGCAGATGATTCGGGAGTTAGAAAAGGACCCGGCGCTGTGCGTCGCGTTCGCGCAACGGGTGCCGAGCTGCCGCGCGCTTGTGGAGCGCCTCTTGGAACTGGAGCCAGACGGCGAGGGGCTGGGAGACGAGGATGAGGACCCGTCCGCGTTTCTTGTCGCGGCGGTTGAGCGCCTGCGCTACCGCGCAACGACTGTGCGGCTGCCCGTGACGATCGCAAGGTCGAATGTGCCCATGTTACTCGACAGCGGCGCCATGGTTTCGCTCTTAGATGCGTCGGTTGCCGACGAGCTCGGGTTGGATGTCGTGCCATCGCCGGAAGGGAAGGAGCACGTGCGAGTGGCAAATGGCGCTGCAGCCGAGTTGGTCGGCGTGTGGCAAGGCGAGGTGACGATTCTTGGCGAGACCCGCGTTGCCCACTTTTATGTGATGCACGGGCTCACACGCCACGCGCTCCTTGGCATGCCCGCGATCGTTGACTTCAAGCTGGCCCAGATCCCGGAGGGCGAGTCGATGGTAGTGCGCGGGCGCAACGGCGAGGCGACATTTCCGCTTGTGTCAACGATGGGTCCAGCGGTGAGAGGGATCGCGCCTGAGTTGCTCGAGGTTGAGTCGTGGGAAGTTGCCGGGGCTCATGGGGGTGGCGGGTTGCGTGAGATGGTTGAGGAGGATGAGGCCGCGTGGGATTTTTGATGAGGCCCACGGTCGCCGTGGGCCTGCCAGCTCCAACTGACGCAAGTCAGGATGCGTGTCTGGAGGCCGCGGCCGCGCCCGACGCTCTTGCCGAGCCAGTGGCCAGCGATGGAGCCGGGCGAACAAGTCTCGCCGAGTGTGTTTCCGGCGATGATGTGTCAAGCAAGTGTCTGTGTGGGTTGATGAGTCAGTACTCGCTGAGCATGAAGCCGGCGAATGTTGTGTGTGTGTCCCAAGTCTCGCTGTGCCATTGGCCGGTGAGGAATGTGTTGCTCCGAGTCTCGCTGCGCCTTGTGCCAGCGATGAATATATTGCTCGCTCTTGCCGCAAGATTTGCCCTCATTTGAGTCGTGGGTGAACTCGGTTTCGGCCGAAGAAGACAAGGTCGTGCATGATTTACTCAAGATCCAGACAATGTCGAGATTTACTCGCTGGTCGTGTTGGACGACCCAAGAACAGCGGAGGGGGAAAGGGACGGCGGTCCCGCCGCCGTGAACAAGAGCCGAAAGTCGCTCCAAGTGTTCAGGCCAACTGCGTGTTTGGCCCGTCCAAGCCTGAGGACTGAGCGCCGAATACGCCGCGCTCGTCGACGTGCTCCAAGAGATGTCGTGCTCAACTGTGTACAAGCGGGTTCAAGACAAGATTTGGTCGGTTAACAAAGCAGCCCGATGGCGCCGCCCACGTGCGCCAAACACGATTACCGCCGAGATTGCCGACTGAAGAGCCATCCGTACCTCGCCTCACTCCTGAGCTCGAAGAACTCATCCACATTGGAAAAACCTTGCGCCCAGAAGAACGCCGTGCGTTCCTCGACACGTTGTCCAAGTACGACCGTGCGCTTGCCTTCAACGACTCGCATCTTGGCCTGCTCAAGCCCATGTTGAGCTACCTGTTGTGATCCGTACAACCGAACACCAGCCCTGGCAGCTGCGGCAAGGCAAGCTTGGTCGAGTCGAGTACGATGCCGCGATCGCCATCCTCAAGAAGCGGCTGGAACAAGGCGTGCTCGAATGGTCTCAGGGCCCGTACTCGTCGCGGTGGTTCTTGGTCAAAAAAGCATCAGGTGGCTGGCGCTTCATCCAAGATGTGCGCCCGTTGAATGCTGTCACGCTGCGCGACGCGAATGTCCCGCCTGTCATGGACCACCTCATCGAGCGGCTGGCCGGATTCCCGCTGTACACGACCCTCGACATGCGCAGCGGCTATGACCAAGTGCCAATACATGTAGCTTCCGCGACTTGACCGCGCTTTGGACACCGCTGGGGTTGCTACGGATGACGCGATTACCGCAAGGGTGGGCCAACTCGGTGGCCGCGTACGACCGCATCATGGCTCGGATCCTAGCACCCGTACGCGGCGAATGCGCCGAGTCGTATTTGGACGATGTCTACGTTTACGGTCCATCGAGGATTCGTGATGAGACAGTTGGGCCCGATGGTTTGCGGCAATTTGTTCGCGAACACTTGCAGTCTTTGGAGCGCGTCCTAGCCCTAATTCTCGACTCTGGCCTCACCATTTCGGTTGACAAGATGTTTATCGCAATTCCGCAAGCAGAGGTGCTTGGGTCGCTCGTCGACTCGTACGGCCGCCGCCCGTCCAACAAGCTCGTGGACAAGATCCTGGCGTGGGACCGCCCACTGCGGTTCCGCGAGCTGCGCGGCTTCCTTGCTCTCGCTTCGCAAGTGCGCATGTACATCCCTGGCCTCAGCACGATTCTCGACCCGCTACTTGCGCTCACCCGAGGCCTGTCGACGGCCCCTCGCCCCAATGACCGGGTAGCTTGGACAAGTGGCGCCGAGGAGGCGTATCAGTTGGTGCGGGAGCAGGTGGCGGTCTCGAGCCGCTGCGGTCACTGGATGCGGGACTGCCGATCTGCACCTGTACACGGATGCTTCCGATTTGGAGTTGGCGCGGCCCTGATGGTCAAGGACACGGCGAGCTCCACCCTGTCCGCTATGAATCCGTCGTGCTCAACGCCGCCCAGCGCAACTACCACGCCGCCAAGCGCGAGCTGCTCGCCATGGTCGTTGGTGTCAAGCGACTGCACCCGTACCTTTTCGAGCGCGACTTCACGCTCTTCTCCGACTCCCGTGCCGCCGTCGGTATGGTCCGCAACGCCGAGTCCGCCCCCGATGCCACTTTGCTGCGCTGGGTCGTCACCATCCGCTGCTACACCACTCGCGTCGAGTATTGCCGCGCGAACGAAACCCGACCGCCGATGCTTGTCTCGAATGGAGTCGATTGTTCCGGGCAGGAGCGCAGGTGACCGAGGATGAGCAGTGCGTGGACCAGTTCGTCGAGAGCAAGTTGGACGGGTTGTGCTTGGCGGTAGGGTCGGATGATTGGATGGTGGTCAATACTGTCGACGGCTCCGTGGCCGCAACCGAGGTCATGGGTGGCGGAGCCCAGCTGCTCAACGCCCGCCATGCCGCCCTCAAGCAGGTGCTGCTCAACCCGGGGTTGGCCCATGGCGCCGAGGTCGCTCAGGAGGCGCACCGGTACCTCCTGGTCGCGGGCTACCTGTACAAGTACGAGGACGGGTCAATCCCAAGACTAGTCGTTGATTGCGTGCGGGCCCAACGCCGCATCATCCAGGCGGTCCATGACGAGCTCGGCCACCGCGGCCTGGCGCCAACTTTGTCCGCCGTCCGCTCCAGGTACTTTTGGCACCACCAGTACCGCGACGTCAAGACCACGATTGCCATGTGCGACCCTTGCCAGCGCCACTCTCGGCAGCAACAGGCCGTGCAACTCGCTGGGCGCCCCGTCCCGCTTGCACCCATGGAAGAAATCGGCCTGGACCATGTCGCCGTTGAATCTTCGGTCGCTGGTAAGTATCTGCTCGCGGCCCGCTGCCACTTTTCGGGATGGGTCGAGGCCGAGGTGGTCCCATCAACCGATTCGTCGCACGTCAAGTCCTTCCTCGACCGCACCATCTTCCGCCGGTTTGGTCCGCCAGCACGCATCATTGCCGACAACCAGTGCGGCGACGAGTCCGTCGAGGCGTTCGTCCAGGCACGTGGAAGCCGAATGCATCGTACGACCGCGTACAACCCCCAGGGTAACGCGGTCGTGGAACGTGGCCATGCCACACTGCTTCGGGCGTTGGCCAAGTTGGTCGAGGTGCGCGGTCGCCCGTGGGTGGATGTCCTGCCGGAGGCGGTTTGGGCGGATCGGGTATCCCCGCGCGAAACGACCAAGCGCTCGCCGTTCTTCTTGCTTTACGGTCGTGAGCCGCGGTTGTCCGTGGAGGCAAATCAGCCGTGGGTGGATTGCGTGGATAGGGAGTCGGCCATCAAGGAGTTAGGTTGGATCCGGCGGGATGTGCATGCCGAGATCACCGTCGCGCGGGCAAGAAGGCGAGAGCGGTTCAACAAAGCTGTCCAGCCACGCCCATTGCTCACAGGCGACCTCGTGCTACGTCGGGACCCTCGACATGACCCTCGGACGGGCAAACTGCAGGCGCCATTCCTCGGGCCATTCGTCGTGATGCGTCAAGTCGTCTCACGCGGCCGCCACGCGCTCCCGGTCTACCGGCTCGGCGACCCAACGACTGGTCGCTATGCCGGCACCTACCACCGCCGCCTGCTGCGCAAGTATCTCGCCCCGACCGCCAAGACCCGCGTCCTTGCCTTTCGCGCCTCGCAGGCCCTGCTCAAGCAGGTCATCCACAAGCGGCGGTACAACCCACGGGCCGCGGCAGCCGGCCTGCGCTCGAATGCCCGCGTCTGGCGAGGCGTGCTCGAGCGCTCCCAAGGTTGAGCGAGCTCAAGAACGGGGAAGGGGATGGTGTGACGGAGCGTCGCCACAATGAGGTGTTTTCGTGGATGCGGCGCGAGCAAGCCCAAGGTCGGTCCATTCGCGAACCAAGGAGTGCAACGCGATCCAAGCACGGGCCGTCGATCAGGCTGTTAGAGCACGGGAGTTGGCAACCACGACCTCTGCATTTGACCCCCCACCTCATTTTTGCTCTTTCTGCCTGTTTCCGTCCCGTCTTTGACCAAGTACTCACCCTTGAGCACTCCTTGGCCGCAGGTTTGTTGATTGTTGATCTCCTCCTTTGCGTCTCCTCGCCTTCCTCTGCTCTTGCCATGTCCCCGCCTCTCATTGTCTTTTCCCCCCAAAATGCCACTCGTTCCCTCATGTCTCGTAGTTGCTGTGTCGCTGTGCCCTCCCACACCTTGTCCTTCGTATTTGTCAACTGCTCGTTCTCTCGCAATTCCCCTTTTGTTATTCTCCTTGTCGGCTAAGTGCCTTCCGTTTCGTATTTGTCTTTCGTTCCCTCGAGTCATGCTAGTCGCCATTTGTCTTTGTTCGTGCATGACCAATAAAGCTGCCTGTTTCCGTCCCGTCTTTGACCAAGTACTCACCCTTGAGCACTCCTTGGCCGCAGACACAACGGTGACACAAGGTAGACCCAACGAGCAGACCACTCGCCGTAACACAGGCCGCTGATCGAGCAGTTGGAGCTGGGCGTCAGCACACGCGACCATTGTGTTTGACCCTCCACCTCATTTTTTGCTCTTTCTGCCTGTTCCCGTCCCGTCTTTTACCAAGTACTCACCTTTGAGCACTCCTTGGTCGCAGACCCAGCAGAATCAATAGGTAGAACAAATGAGCAGACCACCCGCCGTTGCAAATGTCAAAAGAGCGAGTCATGTATTAATGCAAACCCCCGTTCTCGACCCGTACAATGCGCTCATGCCATCCATCAACCACCAATCGCAACACACGGCTCACAATCCATCGATCGATCCATGCGATTCGCAATTTTGAGTGCAAATCGACAGCAGCCGGGTACAATGAGACAGAATACGTTGAAAGCAGCAGTCGCCACTCGCCAAATCCATGCCATGCGGATCGAGTTGGGCAAGCGATGAGCGGGCAAGCGACATAAGATAGCAGCGGCACACATCAATGACGTCTCCAACAGCATAAATGACGTATCCAACAGCATAGGATGGTGCAGAAAAACAGCGCGGTTCCAATGGTATGTTGGGCGTGAATGTAGCGTGTGAATTGATTGAGGGCCGCGAGTGGACGCGCGATTGGGAAAAAATAAACGGAAACGCGAAACGTGTGGGACGGCAGCAATGCAAAAGCAAATCGAGGCAAACCATGGGGTCTGGTAGAATAAAGTACGGCGAGTCCAATGGTATGCGGGGCTTGGCAATCGGGTATTGGGTGAGATAATTGGAGGGTCACGCGATCGAACAATCGGGAAATGGCAAAGAGGCGGCAAAAATGCAGGCGAACAAGGCCGGCAAACGGTGAAGGTGGTGCAGAAAAACGCGGCGGATCCGATGGTACTCATGGCGTGAGCGTAGCAATAGAATTGGCCGAGATAATGGGTTGGGTACCTGACGCAAAACACAAAAGTCGTCCGATCGGGTCATGGCAGGTGTCAAAAGATGCAAGAAAGCGAGAAGGCATATGATCCGTCGAGATGCGGCACAGAATCATGATCAAAGTCAAGTGGGTGAAAAGTGAAATAGCAAGATGGTAGGACCAACATGGGTCCGTTCGATATGTTGGGCATGTTGGACAGGTCGGGCAGGCAAACGGACGGCATGGGAGCATGCAGCGGGTCGCATTGCATGGAGTCGTGTCGGAAAATCGCATGGACGGCATGAGTTACATGGGTTGACTGCAGATGGCACGTGTGGCGGTGTGGTCGTAGGCTACTGAGTGGGTGCGACCGTGGGCGTGGATCACGTAGTTCTCGGCTGATACTGGCACACGGCGGTTGGGTGCATGAGTGGCGGCAGGCACGAGGCTGCTTGTCCACATGATGATGCAAGCAGATCAGAACACAAACATCGAATGATTGTGAGCAAGCCTAGAGCTAGGGGCGGCACGGGCGACAGCGCTTGCAGTGCGGCGCGGCAGGCAAGCAAGCGCTAGTGGGCAGTCAGAGTTGCCCAGGCAGGTCGCGGGTGGGCTGCCGTTGGCGAGGTGGTTCGCATGACATTGTGCTGTTGCTGTTGATTCGGCGGGGCCGAATGAAGGGCGTTGATTGGAGCACGGTGGGCAACGGCAGGCGGGCGGCTGGTTGATGGACAGCAGCAGCCGGTGTCATTGCTGGCATGCGAAGGTCAACATGAGGTTGGGTTGTTGTGTTACATGGCAGCGGAACTCGAGGTCGAGAGCGAGAGCCCGTGTGAGCGATTGCGATGCCGGTTGCGCCAAGGCTGCTGGGTCAATGTAAGTGCTTGACGGCGAGCGGCAAGGGGAGTGATCTGGCGGACATTGTGACAACTTGACTTGATGACGACCGTGAGAGAATTGGTGGATGAGCAAAGGCGGTGTTGTCGAATGAGCAGGGGTCACATTGCGGCCATTGATGCTTTTTGTTTCATTGGATGCGGTCATAGGTACTACGACATATGGGTGGCAGTCGGACATTCAAGCCAGCAACATTTGCTCTTGAGCATGCGCTGGGCAAGCTTCAGTGAGAAGCTGTGCTCGACGAGCTCAGTTGTGTTCAGTGCAGTCAACGAGGCTGGTGAGCGTGCGATGCCCGGTCAAACTCGATCCTTTCCTTTCCAGTTATGGCCTCTGAATTCACGTAACTGTAAATGAAAAATAGGTTACCGTATTCTACTCATTCAGAGCTTTCTATTCATGCCAAAATTTTGTAGATTGGACAACTTTTATGTTTTGGTTCTAACTGGATTTAATGCAGGGCGCGTTATGTACATTGGGTGAGGGAGTGACGGGAATGGTCGCAAGAGGGGCGAGCTGAACGGGTTGGGGATGTGGCGAGGACTTAGAGGAGGCTGGGATTGGCAGGGCGAAACGAGGGAAGTTCGCAACAGTGTCGCCATGGTGCCATTGGTGCCGAGAATCGAAGGAAAGACGCGACCCTGTTGTAGGTGTACTCCTTGTCGGACTTGCCGGTGTTGATGACGTAGCCATGGTCTTGTAAAATCTTGAGCACGGCCGCGTGGATGTTCTTCTGGGTCGTCTGGTCTTCGGTGTCGGTGGTGACAAGAATGTCGTCGACGAAAATGAAGCAGCCGGTCACGCCGGGGATCGCCTTGATCTTCTTCTTGATTTCTTGCAGAATGGTGTATGCTACCCAAGGGTTGATGCGTAGTCCCATCATCGTCACGGTGCATTCGTAAACAACGCCTCGGTATTCGATGCCCCACCATCGGACAATAGGAAGGTGAGCATGGCCGAGTCGAACCGGCGTCTGTAGAGCGTCGTCACCACGATCGAGTGCGTGTCGTGCCAATCTTCGATTGTTGGCCACTCAAGTGCAATGAGCTTGACCACAGTCGGACTGCGATGCACCACGTGTGTCGCACCACGTGTGTCGGTACATGGTACGTGTCAAATAGGACGAGCTTGACAACGTCTCGTCTCGCACCCGGCTGGGGTGGATCCACCGACGGCGGCGAAGTAGTCGGGCCAGCCAGCGCGATTCGGAGCATGGTACACGGTGCTGGTACGTTGAGCCCATTGCTCATGGTGTGGGCCCGGCGGCTGCGTGTGATGGGATGCATATGAGGCTGAGTTAAATGGAGTAGAACAATTGTATTGCCATGTTGGATACAAGTTTCAGTGGTATTGAGATGCGTAAAAGGGAGCGTACCATGATGTAAGAGGAATCCCAGCGGGTCTTGTTCATGAAAGGTGGCATGAGAACCTGACGTGCATCTTGGGCGAGGAACAGACAGTACTGGGTCTTGACCAAGTTTGAGCGGAATGCCTTTTTCAACAGATTGAAAATGCGTCCGAGGAGCGGAAAGGCGACAAACACATCGTCGCTGCAGAGGTCAAGGACATGGGCTAGGCACCCGAAGTTGCGAGTTGTGCTTGCGCTGGTTTCGTTAACGGGAGACAGGCACCATACATGGAGATTGGAAGTGATTGACGATCCAGCGCATGAGGCGTTCCACCCTGCCTGCGGACTCATGGTGGACCGGCGTGGTCGTAGTGCCGGCAATGTGGTGGGCACCAATCCAATGGTCGAAACTATTTTTCATGAACTCGGTGCCGTGGTCATGGTGGATGGCGGCGACCGACTGCGCAGCCTGCCACTCCAGGCAGGGCCTGGCAGGCGACAAGCTGGGTGAATGCATGAATTCAGTCCAGGCTGGAAGACGACGGAAGAAGTGCAGAAATTCAAGGCGGATCCACCGCTATTCATGGCATGTCTGCCAGGCTCGTACAAGCATGCGGCGCTCGAGTGAAGGTTTGGTTGCCGTGGCACCTCATACGCGATCAGATCGGGACTGGGCGAGAACAGTGGGTGAAGGTTGCAACAGCGGATTAGAGTGCGGAAAGGGCAGCACAGACGGCAGCATCTACAGTGGCGGCAACAAGCAAGCAAACGACGGCGGGCGGGCAGAGCGGCCCAGCTCGTCCGCCAGTGGGCTACCTGCGACTGGCGAGGTGGTTTGCATGACATTGTGCTGTTGCCGCTGATTCGGTTGGGGCAGAATGAAGGGCTTTGGTGGGAGCACGGCGGGGGGCGGGCGGCTGTGTGATGGACAGCCGCAGCCGGTGACATTGTTGGCGTGCGATGGTCAACATGAGATTGGGTTGATGCGTTGCATGGCAGTGGAACTCGAGAGCGAGAGAGCGTG
>MCFL01000364.1:0-20929 GCA_002102555.1 Catenaria anguillulae PL171 | reverse complement strand
TGAAAATGCCGCCTCCTTCAACCGCCGCCACTCGCCGCCGCAACCACCAACCGGCGAATGCGACTCGTCAACCCTGCCCTTGCAGCATACCGCAATACGCCATCCTTGTCGCGGCGGAACCGGTGCAGCGTGGCCAAAAAATGGACGAGGCGGTCGTTCTTGGCGGGATGCCAATACGCGACAAGCGAATGTGCAAGCCGCCCATACCTGGGGTTGGCGCGGATGCGGATGAGGGTTTTGCGGGTGGGGGTGGCGCCGGGAGCGACGTGGCTGTGTGTGGGACGCGGAGTGCTGGGTTGGTTGTGTACTCGATCATGCCTGATTCGGCAAATGCGTTCCACTGTGACAGTTGCAAGTGCGTTAGAACTGGCTGAGGTCCAGATGCATGTATCCAGGGACAGCCACATACCGCGTTCTTGAGAATCTCTGCGACACCCAACATGAGAGAAAAAAAAAAAAGTGTCAGCAAAAGCAGCTGGATGTGAAATCAAAGGGGTGGAACGTGCCCTTGTTGATACTCTCAAAATCTAAGGCGACAAAAAGCATCATAAGTCAACTGCGTACACAGGCAAGAGGAGGCGAGATGGCGACGTACATGTGAGCTCGCCCTCATAGTACAAGACCTTGGCCAGCTCTTGGACTTGATTCGTGTACGTTGCATCCAAGTACCAAGTCGGGGACTGAGGTGCAACAATCGGATCGTCCTCGGGCACCTTGCTGCGATGATGTGGAGAAGTGGAATCGGGCGGGATCGGGTTGCCCTGGGTGTCATACCGATCCGCCTCGTCTTCCCATGATCGAGTGTCGTCAAGTAAAAGAAGGGCAACACCGGCAAGCCAGTATGTCTCAACAAAGGGCCAAATCCTGCATGGGGCAAACAAGTTTGAAAAAGCCAGTGCACTTGGTACAAGGGAGACGGGCAGCACGTACAAGAAGCAGTAGAAATCAAACTTTTCGCGATGGGCAATTCGATTGATGGACTCGAGGACCGTGTTGCTAACAAGTGACTTGATGGTCTTGTTCATGTTTTCCAAAATGCCGCCATGTGGGTACACAAATTCTCGCTTGAAGAGTTGCGAAAGGAAGGTCACATCTAAGGTAACAGAGTAAAAGGGAGCGGGTCAGCCTTTGCGGAGACGTTCTTTGCAATGCACGAAAAGTGAGTGCAACGAACCACGAAGGAGTTGATGATACGACACGGTCCCAACATGACCATCCCTGTCGTGTTGCCATCTTTTGACGTTGCACTTGCACCTGACACTGGTGACGACCAAGAGTGCGAACCAGCGCCAACGAATCCAGCAAATGGCCCTTGCCCACCACCTGCAACTTGCACCTTGATCTCGCGCATGGCAACCTCGATGGACGCACACATGATGGCCTCGTTGACAAAGTGATGCAAGCACTGGTTTCGGTACAAGCTCAACTCGAAGCGTTTCTTGACAAAGTACACTGGCTCGAGCAGATCGCGCCGCTCGCCAATCAAATCGGCGCCCAGGAGGGCCAGCACACGATCCACAATGACGGGCGTTGGATCGCCAAACTCGGCCACTTTGCCGCCCTTGCTGATGATTTGCTGGCGTAACCAATCCACCTTGTTGATCAAGTCCGTGCGGCCAACGCCGCGCCCGCGCAGCGTAAGAATCACGGTGCCGACGAGGGCACTGGGCATGACCACGGCGACAGAGTTGATTTCAGAAAGCACACGGTAGCCGAGGGCACGCAAGAGCAGGGGCATGGTAACGGCTGCGGGACCCGCGAGCGGGCCCGTACCGGCAGTACGGGCTGTGGTTTCCGCATCGAGCCAGGTGCGCAGAGAAAAGGGTTCGGCAAAGCGCACGTCGATACGACGAATTTGAGCTGCAAAATGGATGTGGAAGACACGAGTTGTCCAAGGGATTCAGGCTCTTTGGGCCTGCCGAGCAGCTCGGATACGTACGACGCTAATAAAGTGAAAGTGAGTCGTGGATATGCCGAGGCGACCCGTCTTGCAATCGAGTATCGTGATAAGCATACCAGTTTCAATCACCTTATCGTACCCGATCGACATGGGCACAATCAGACATCCTTGACTCTGCCCCGCCGCACGCCTCCAGCACCACCTTCAAAACGCCAAATTTGGGCGGCAACAGCTTGCCTGTCGCGACCTCGCGCCTTCAATAAACGCCTCGACATTGTGCCCGCGCATCAGCAAAGTCTCCAAGTACGCCTTGAAGACGGCCGAGTACATTGGGTCGTTGCCAAATGAGCGGCGGATGAAGAACGCGCCACCCTTTTTCAACAGAGAACGATCACGGGAATGTTGAGATTTTGGCCGGCAGCAATGTGAGGCAGAGCAATGCCCCAGCCGATAAAGAATGTAAGAAATGACGAGGTAATCGACGTGGGATTTGTGACACGGCAGGAAGAGCAGGGAGATGCCCTTTTCCTCAGCGGCTTTGGCGGCGTTGCGAAGCTACATGGATCCATGGAAAGGAATGAATGGACGTTGTACGATGTGTGGTCAGAAGATGCCGTGTTGGTTACCGTCAGGATAAACATACGCGTATCCACTCTGCGCCTTGATGTAATGCCTTGGTGGTACATGCGCACGAGCAGGTTGTTGACGACAAAAGCAATGAATCGCAGAGTGTTTTTCGAGCTCAAATCCGCCACAAGTGCATCTGCATGACACGATGTCATGGTCAGCGCCGAAAAAAATAGCATGTGCTCATGCCAAAGATGTCAAACACGAGGCGAAAGGACGTACTGGCATAGGCCTTGACCTTGGCCGCACTTCCCGTTCAACCACATCCCTCTCCCTGCCCGCGCGCACCTGGTCCGCCACCGTCTTGGTCAGCACCTCTTGCACATGTGGCGATGCATAAACCGCCTTCAAAATCTCCTGCGTATACCCCGGATGCAAAATCTTTGCGCCAATGTAATGATTGTACTTGCGCCACCCGCCCGACCCAAACCAAAACGCCGACCCTTCGGCCGACAACCGGATCATGAATCGGAAGGGATCGTTGCGGAATCGGCCTAGGCCTTTTGAGTCAGCAAGATTGGCCAAATCAGTTGCATTTCCCGCCGCCGAAGCGTCGGGTGCGTCCGAGAGCTCGTCGACAGTTTCGCCATCGTCGTCGGTGGTTTCCGGACGCGATGATGGCAAAGAGGCGGGGGTTTGGGTATTCTTCTTGCTTGAATTTTCCTTGTGCTTGAATTTGCGGTGCGATGGCTTTGTGGACACTTTTGGAATGACAACGAGGTTTGGCGAAACGGCTTTGGGCTTCATGGCTGCTGATGTGGGCGGCAGGCGTGACCCAGTGCCGGATCCGGACGAGCTGGGAGGGGCAGCAAGCATGGCTGGGGATACAGTCGAATGACCGTTCGATGCTGACGGCGGTGGTGACTGGGAGTTTGGCGGGCCCATGACGGACAGATGTCGGGGGCGATGAGGTTTTCAAGGTTGTAGGGATAGAGTGTTGGAGCAAATAGATAAATGCGCAGCGGCCGGATCATTCATTCATTGTTTCATTGCAGAGGTGGAGGAATGCTTGCGCGCCCGAAGTTGCAGCAACTCCCGACTTGCCAGTGCGAGATGCTCTATCGTGCACGCCAGTGGTGATGGTGATGGTGATGGCAGCAGCTGGTGGCAACGATCATATTGATATGCCCAACTCAAAAAGTTGGGGATCTCGAATTTGCGTGACGCGTTTTCTCGGCATACGCTATGTACCAACCCAACATGCGCGACGTATCCAGCACGATGGTCCTCCTCGGGTGCACTTCCACTTGCGAACTGGACAAGAGTTGCGAGTATAGTTGAGGCGGCCTTCCAGACGGACTGAGGCGACCAAGGTACTCATGTGCGGCCGGATGCGAAATGGACATGACAGTGATGGCCACGTCGATCGCATGCATTGGTCCGGTTAGGCCGAAGCTCGAGTTGCATTTGCAGCGGCCGACAGTGAGGTGGCCGTGCTTGCCCAAGGCGTTGATTGCAGCAGTGCTCAATCCATGCAACACGATCAAGAAGCGGACGCTTTAGGATATAAGATAGCTCGAACAACAAAGGTGATTGAAATACTGCACATAGTGAAGTTGCAAACAGTTATCGAATAAAAACAATTCAATGCAACCCACTCTCCTCTACCAGTTTGCGGAAATACGAGTCCTCCCTCTGCAACAGATTACTTGGCGAATCGTATTCTACGACGTGGCCAGAGTCCAGCACAAGAACCCGATCGGAATCCAGCACACTGAGGATCCGATGCGCAATTGTCAGCACAGTTGCATGTGCAAAGCGCTCACGGATGGTGCGTTGAATGATGGCGTCGGTTTCAACTGTTGTGACAAGAGCAGCAGGGTGAGCAGCTGAAATCAAATGGAGATCGAATTAGGCAAGGCAAATAGCGTATGTACCGTCGATTTGCGCAGTGGCTTCGTCACAAACCAAAATCTGCGTTTGTCGCAGCAACGCCCGACCCAAACAAATCAACTGCCGCTCGCCCATACTAAACGTGCCGCCATGCGAAATCACATGCGACAATTTGTCTGGCAATTGCATCACGCGTGACTTGAGCTGTACAGCGTCCAGCACCTCCCACAGCGCAAAATCGTCGTGCAGACCGAGCGGGTCGAGTGCCGACCGCACGGTGCCCGAAAAGACGAGTGGCGATTGCGGAATGATGGTGATGCGCGAACGCAAGTCGTAGAGCCCGACCTGGCGTGTATCGATCCCGTCAATGCGAATGCGTCCCGTCACAGGCTCGTTGACGCGGAAGAGTGCGAGCAAAAGGGACGACTTTCCACTGCCAGTGCGACCAACAATGCCGATTTTCTCGCCCGGTTTGACCTCAAACGATACATTGTCCAGGACAAGGTCGAGGCCAGGGCGGTAACGCGTCGAGTAGTTTTCAAACACGATTTGGCCGCGCTCGGGCCACAAGGCAGATGGGCGCGTTGGGAGCAAGGCCGGTGCTTCGGTTTCCAGGTCGCAGTATTGGGCAATGCGCTCGACAGAGACGACTTGGGTTTCCACCTCGCTGAATTGCCGGACCGACCACGTCAGACTACCCGTCACTGACAGCGCGTACGAAAGCGTGAGACCAATCTATGAGATTTAACGGCCAGCAGTAGGTGAGCAAACGTGAGAGTTTTGATAACTTCAACGACGAAATGATACGCACCACAGATGCCGATACGCCAGACTTGACCATGAGCACCGCCGTCGCAAATACAATGCCTGCACCACACCACTCGAGACGACTTGCCAACCACCGATTGCACGCCAGCGACAAGTAGCTCGACTTGAGGGCAAAGTCGACGCGCGCATGGAACTCACGGACAAACCGGTCTTGATCTTGAAATGCACGCACCACGTGGACGCCAGACACGGTTTCGGAAAAGTGGGCCAGGATGGGTGAGCGTGACACGGATTCGATACGCTTAATGTCGCGAGAAGCAGGCAGGTAGAGTGCTTGAATGGCCTTGTATGCGAGTCCGAGCGGAAGGATGGCGAGCAGAAACAAGGGCTGGAAGGATGAGATGACGACAACTACACCAACGACGACGAGAGCGGTGCGGGTGGCGGCCATCATGGCCCTTGGCAGAGACTCGTCAATGGTGTTGATGTCTTTACCGAACCGGTTCTGTTGCAAAGGAGCGTTTGTGAGAGTCGGTCACTGCAAAGCGAAGCTCGAAAAAAAAGGCATACCAGCACCCGGCCATTGGGCGTCACATCAAAGAACGACATTGGGAACGCCGCCAATCTCGACAGCATGGTATCGTGCAACGCATGTGCCGCACGAATCCCGCAAAAGATCCATGCCGTCAACGTGGCCGTCACGCTTGCGAGCGCAAACGCCATGAAGATCAATGCGTAAATGGAGAGGAACCTGCCCGCCTCGACCTTGTGTGCAACAACATACTCGAGCCACACGTTGGATGTGATTTGCAATGCCTGCGTGGTAATGGTGGCAAGCAGAAAGGCAAAGACAAACTTCCACTGGCAGCTGCGGAAGTAGAGCGCGTAGACGTGCCAGCTGACGGATCCCGTTGCAATGGCTTCAATCAGCTGGTTGGCAATCGGCGCGGCAGGTGGCGTGGCGGCGCCAGTTGAAGTCACGGCACCGGTGGAGGCAGTTGTGCTGTTCTTGATCATGGACATGTGCTTGACGTCTTTGCCGGCCTTTGTCGGTGACGACGGCTTGATCATGGCCGCAAGTGTCGCCCGCGACATGCTTGGCGAAGTCGATGGGCTCGAGGATGATGATGACGACGACGAGCTGCTTGCGGCCTTCTTGTGATGCACGCCGCCCTCGTCCTGTTTACCTTCATCGGCTGACTCGGTGTCTCCGATCGTCATGAGCAGCTGGTACACGTCGCCCTTGTTGTCGACCATCTTGCGATAGTTACCCATTTCGGAAACTTGGCCGTCCTTGAAGTTGACAATGACATCGCATTCCTTGAGCAAGTGAACTTGATGGGTCACGAGAATGCGGCACTTGTTGGCGAGAAGACCAGTTTTGCTAAAGCAATGGTGGAATACGTGCTTGGCAACATGTACGTCAAGCGCCGAAAGTGGGTCATCGCTTGAACATGACAATAAACACCCTGGTCAGACGTCAACGATGGCCGAGAAACAAAAAAAATGTCTGGACGAACCAAAGAATGATGTCGCGACGCGAGTACACGGCCCGCGCCAGCGTCAGCCGCTTTTGCTGGCCGCCCGATAAGCCCACGCCTTGCTCGCCGACCAAGCAATTGTCGCCATTGGGCAGCGTGAGCAGGTCCACGTCAAGTGCGGTTGCAGCGAGCACGCGCTCATACCACGCTTGATCCATCGGCAAACCAAACAGGATCTGTCAATGTTACGCAAGATCAAGTGAGTTGAGCGGCAAACACTCAATGCACGAGAAAGAAATTCGCACATTCTCGCGAATGGTGGCATTCAAAATCCACGCATCATCCGCCACATACGCCACCTTGCCATGCACCTCAGCAAACGGCATCTCGCCACGACCTTGCTCGGGCGCAACAACCTCCATTTCGCCCAAGATGGCACTCAACAGGCTGCTCTTGCCACTGCCGACTTTGCCAACCACGGCAACAAGCTCGCGGCTCAGGAACGTCAAATCTAGATCCTTCAATGTGGCCGCTGTAGACGCCGCCGCCGCTGTCGTCGCTGTCGAGGGGTGCTGCTGATCCGTCGTCGACGTGTGAGGCTTTGACCACGCAAAAGAGCCCTTGATGCGAATGGCAACCGATGACAAGGTCGAGCGTGCCGGCTGACCGGCGGTCGCTGAGCGACGCAGATACGCTGGGTGGACTTCGGGCATGGTCAGGTAGGCGTGGATGCGGCGCAGGGACACAGAAGCCTCGACGCAGGACGAGAAAACGTTCGGGAACATGGCGATTGGGAATTGGAGGAGGTTGAACTAAGCGATCGACAGGCCACGGTTAGATTTCGTCAAGCACGGTCGGCCGAGAGAGAACAAGACAGAAGCGCAAAGCACCAGAGCGAGGGAAACAAAGGTATTTTCAGGTGTCAATACTTGGCCCTGAATCAGCGCTGTCACAAGCAAACGACATTGGTTACAAGATACTCCCTGATGATGAAAGATAAGACGACAACGTACTGTACACGGCAAACGACGCCAGCGCCACCATGAACGGCGTACACATCCACGTAAACCCGCTGGCCGCCGACAAGTACGCATTCTTCTTCAAGTTTCTCAGCTCGCGCTGGCGGCAATGATCGATCCGATTCAAAAAGTAAAGCTCCCACGCATACAACTTAACGACACGAATCCCTGACAAGAACTCGTCCATGAGGCGCAGGCGCTGGTCACGGCACCGCATCTGGTCCTTTTGCACGCGCTGCTGCCGCTTTGCAAACGCCGCATTCACAGGCAGCATGAGCAGCATGACGGCCAGTCCGGCAAGCACAGCGGGTCCAAGTTGTTGGAACAAAAAGTAGAGGGCGAGCGCGATTTGGAACGGGCCCGACCACATGATGTGCAGGTATGTGCACAAGTCCGAGAGCTTTTGCACGTCGACCGTGAGGTAGCTCGCAAGCTGACCCGACGAATGCGATCCGCGTGCGGCCAGCGACAATCTGAGCGCCTTGTGATAAATGGCCGCCGACATTGCTGCCCGAATCCGCTGCCCGACCACCATGCACAGCTGAAAGTACTGGTTGATCAAGAGCGACTGCGTCAGAGCAGCCACAAGCATTCCACACGCAATCAAGACACCCTCGCCCTGCGACTGGTAATTGATCAACCTGCGCAACAGCTGCGGTTGCATAAACTGGAGCGTATCCTGGGCCAACTTGAGCACGGCGCCGAGCGCAAAGTACGGGCCAAACGTCAGGATGCACACGCGCATGAGCAGGCGGGATGATGTGTCGGTGAGTTCGTTGTTGTTGTGCGTCTCGCGCTGCCAAATGTGCTTGAACTTGGTATACCACACGTCGGTGGTTTCAGTAGCGGGCACGTTCCAGAGCATGGCTGCAGAGAGTTGTGAGCGGCGCGCGCGCCAAAGCAGCGGCGTCAGCCACCAGAAGGTGAGGCGTGAGAAGATGTTGGCTGTGGTTTCGGGGGCTTCCAGCGAGTCCCAGGTAGTGTCCAGGTCAGCATCGACCGCATCTGGGACGGTCGAGTAGGCGTTGCCCGTGGATGAGAGAAGCGGGGTAGTTTCGCTTGCTTGTGCAAGAGCAGACGATGCGACGGCGGCGGCTGGGTTGATTGGTGCATAGTGTTTTGGTGCGAGCTCGAGGAGAAAGGCGAGCAAAGCGAATGACGCCGATGCGATGCGCAACGCCAGCGTGGATACTACCACAGTGCTCTCATCGCCATCGTCGACAACGGGGTGAATGAGCGATGTGTAAATGCCGAGGGCGGATGCCAACGTGTACAGGAACCATGTGATGAGCATTACATCAGAAGAGCGGCGCGAGCGTGTATGGTCCAGGCAAGTGAGCGCAAATGCAACAGCCTACAGAGTAAATGGACCAATGAGCGACTTGTCAGGAAGCCAGGAGCAAAGAGTAAGTTGCGCACCAGCAGGATAGTGTGGAAAACGGCAAAAGTCAAATCGACCGACGATTCAGGAGCCGTTGTTTCAATCAAGTGCGACAGGTACTCGACGACCGCCAAACCAGTGACTGCGATCTGTGCAAGGATTTTTGGTCAGCCTCATTGGCATCATGTAAATAATTGGCACGTCATGGTCACAAATCGCGGCGAACCAGCTTGGATGAAAGATGTGTCATGGACGTGGACGTGAGTGGTGCCGTCAATCGCGGATCTTGCACTTGTTGTTGCCTTCTGGCGGCCCGACTGCGCCGAGCCAAGTGAAGTAGGCGCCAGGTGGCGGCGATCGCGAGAAACAGGAATGGGACATTGTTGACGACAGCCACTTGAAAGCACGGTGTCACATTCAGTGGATCAATAATGCCTGCTGCGTTCGTCCGGTTGCCTGGCGCGCTTGGGAGCGCTGGCGGCTCTTTGAGCGGTCCAAGGCCGCCACGAAGGGAGCACCAGCGGCGGAAAGCGGGTGGTCCGATTGGGACAGTTATGTCGGCGGCCGGTTGCGAGGGAGGCGGCGGCGGGGAAGGCAAAGTGCGATTGCCATGTCTTGAGCGGAGAGTGTCTGCCTCATTGGAATGCTGGAGAGCCCACAAGTGATTGCTTGGGTCAAGCACGAAAAGCTGAGCGTGGAGGGGATCGTCCATGATGGGATAGACACTGAAAGTGAACGGAGGTGCTGGGGCCGGGCCGTCACGGTGTGCTGGGTCGAGTCGGGTCGCTGCGAGTTGAAATCAAGAGAGTTGGGGCAAAAGAGACCTGATACATGGATTTCCTTCAGTCGGCGTCGCATCGACAGTGCAAAAGCCTTCAAAGCATTCGCGGCGATATACATATGTACTCGATCGCGAGCTCGAGATGGTAGGTAATGAAAATACTTATGGTCGGCCCTCCGATCAGCCCGAGTGCAACATCAAAAGCCCATCATCCCACCAGAACAGGGCACACTGTAGTACACAACACAACGGCATACGTATGTGACAGACAAAGCCGCAGGATCCAGTCATGCGAACATGAAGCTTGACAAAAATCCTGACTTGAGACGGCGCCCCAACCTACTATCGAGGTGAAACCCCGCCTTCGACTCATGTTATCTCTATCGCCACTTCACGGAGATTTCACTTGAGCCCAAACTCCTTGATCTCTGCTTGGAGGTGCCAGGGTTTACTTGTGCCCCATCTGCAAGCGTCATGGTTGTTGATATTCGATGCGGCGTTTTTATCAAGCGATCCCCCTGACGACAGCACGCTACCATGCCAGATGAACAACTTGGTGATGCTTGTTGCCATAGCTCCAAGTCTGTACACTTGTTCGGATAAACGCCGACCTTGAAGCGTTTTCTCAGTCTCCTCGACCATTCTAGCTCTCCTCCAGCACCTCGATTTGGCGACAAGGACTTTTTTTCCGAAATGACAGGCGGCGAGCGGGAACGCGACGAGCGGCCGCGGATGGACGACTTGACTTTGGATTTTGCCCTTTGCTGCCCGCGGACGCGGCGACTTTGAACGGTGGCGGGTGGGCGAGGGCGATGTCGGAGACGCCGGCGCAGACTCAGCAGCAGGCGAGGTGGACGTGGGTTCCGCGACGACACGCGCGGCGCTGCCGCTGCTGTGGTTGGTTGGAGGAGGAGGGCCATTGGCCGTTGGGAAGCTGTGGTGGGGGTGTATTGCCATTAGGAGATGCGATGTGAGGACAATCAAGAGGGAACGAAAACGCAACAAGGCTTGCGACCAGCGAGGAAAGAATGTATTAATACTTACCTGGTCAAGATACTTATACACAGCCGACGACCTGCAGTGGCCTCGCTCAATCTTGTTGCACTATGCGTCGAGAGAGGATAGCTACTTATCGAATGGAGAAATGTGGATATAATCAGGGACTGGTAACCAACTAAGGCTATGAATAAGTAAGAGCAGCATACCCGTGGGCACGTGATGGATTCTACAGGCTCGACTCTCACAACAATAAAAAGTTTGGATCCGCTGGTAAAAGATGGTCCTATGAAAATGTCCAAAAACACGGCAGGAGCGAGGTGCTCAGCCCGACGTAATGACCAGAAATCCAATGCCCATGACCCACCGACCACCCATCCGCAACCACAACTGCAATCCCACCTCCCCAATTGGCGCACCATCTCATATCGTTGCCACACGCCCCACATCAGCTCTCGATGACAAAAAGCACCCTTCTATTCCCGACCCTTCCGTGCCAAAATGATGTCAATGTGCGAACGTTCCGTTCTCGGGAACCGTGCATAGTCAGCGAGCAAAGACGCAAGACCTGAGGGAGTCTTGGTCCTACTGCAATGTAACCCCGTCAATGCCCATTCCTTGGGAGGCTCCGGACTGCCAGACATCTTTAGCAAGACTGTGAGGTCCGTGTTTCCAGAGACTTATCACAGCGGAAGTAGGTGGTTTCAGGTGACGGTATTTTGTTGGTGAGAAGGAGAGCAAAGCGTGCACGAGTTGGAGAATGGCAGGTATAGGAAACGCGGCAGGAGATGCGGTTGGATGATGAGCGGTGGAAGATGCGAATTGGACGCCGGGCAGTATTGGTGGTCAAGTGTCGCGAAGTAGGGAGGGTATTGAATGGGCGTGCCTTGTGACTTGGAGTTGTGTGAGTGCAGTCAAACTGGGTAGGAAACGACGTGAGGGTTGAGGCCGGTTTGCGCTTGGAGCTGTATGCTGTATCAGTCGGTTTGAGAGAGTAGCTCGAGGTTTTGCGTCGCATTGTTGGGGAAAGGAGCAGAGCTATTATATGAGTGCCGCTTTGCCAAGATTCAAGTTCATTTTTTATCGAAATGCCGTGGGAACGTCACCGGCCCACGTCAGTAGGCAGAAGCGTTCATGGCCGATGACGCGTTTCGGCACGCCGCCAAGATCACAACGTTAACGTTTGTCGCTGGCTCTTGCCGGCTCCACTTTTGCTACGATAGCCCGACATGACCGAATGCAAGTGTAATTACTATAAGGACACGATGAGATGGAGCAATTGCATTCAATTCAAGTGGACCTGGGGCTCAAACGCATGACCACACCACGGCCAGGCAAAAAGCTATCAAGCTGCGTGTTCTCGCATCCTTGCATCTCGGTCAACTCGACCCCGGCCCTCAATCCAACACTGCTCTTCTCTACTCTTCTCTTATTTCCGCCTCCATCATGTCGCATTCCGCATCATCGGCCACGATCATGTCCGAATCGTTGACTCCTGGGGCCTTGCTAACGTCCGCTTCCACGCCTGCGGCGGCCCTCGACGTTGCCGCAGGTGCTGCAGTCCATACTCTCGCATACCAGTACCAACGCTCCTCCACCGCCCGTCTCTCGGGACCGACTCCCAATCCCGACAAGGAGTTTTGGCTGCACGCACCGTCCCACCCAGATTACTCCCGGTTCCTTGACGACTTCGAGTCATTTGCCTCTCAGCAACCAAACTTGTCGGTTCCCATGCCTGCCTGTCTCATGCCCACACTACCCACATCGACTCTTGATCGCATGTTCCTCCCGCTCGAGCAACTTGTGACGACACTGTTGCCAAGGGGTGGAGGAGCCGACTCAACCTGGCCCAAGGCACTGCGCGTAGCAGCCGACCGCATCTTCCACGCTCACGCCCAAGGCCAAGCTGTCACCTTTGCTGGTCAAACTGTCACTCCAATTTACCCGGTTCCCACAAACGAGAATCATCCGCGGATGGCCTACTTGGTGTTTCCGTGGTCTGCTGAGCGCACGCCGCTTGTTTCCGGCAGTCGCGCAAGTGGCACACGCCAACTCGCCGCGGCCAAGACCGAGTCGCTCGAACCGCCAGCACTCGCTCGTTTCGCCTCATCGCCGGCTACCTTTCCGGCTGCGACGCCATCGGCGCACGCTTCTTCCGCCGGCACTCATCCACCAACACTCACGCGCTCAACCACCACGCGCCCACTCCAACGCGCACTTGTACAACCATACCGTTCGTTCCCTCCATGCCCGCACGCCCTAGCGCCCCTCACTGTCTCGTGGGCGCCCATCGAGCCCGATCGTCGGCGCATGTACTGCTGCCTCATGCGCACGATCAAGCGCGCGATCGAGGCCGGCCAAGTGCAAGTTGGTGTGCCAGAGTGTTTTGAGTGGATTTTGGCCGAGGACGACAAGGACCGCCGCGACTGCCTGGTCGAGCTCGCCAACTTCACGGCTTGGTTGTCAACTCCATGGATCCTTGGCGTCCAGCAGGCCGGCCACATGTTTGGCGCGGAGGATCCATGCTCGCCGCGACTTGCGCTGCGCGCGGCAACCAACGCCAGCGAGCGAATTGCGTCCATGAAGACCAAGGATCCGGTGCGCATCGGGTACATGCTTTTGTATACGGTGCGGCAAGACGTTGTTGGCGTGTTGTTGCGAGAGCATGGGATCGATGTCTCAGAGGAATCCGTGGACGGCATGTTTGAGTGGGTGGAGCGACATGAGCGCGGCCACATTAACTCGTGGTACCAAGTGCTTTCGCTCCTCAACGACTACTTGCGGCATCGGCTTGCCACCTTGACCCAATAGTCAACGACCTCACACACCCTCCATGCCCTCGAGCTCGCGTCCCTGAACGACTTGCTCGCCACGCCCGCCATGCTCCAGCAAATGGCCACCGCGCGGCTCATCCTCAGCCCGGACAGCGACTCGTCGCCGTCTGGCACCACCTCCAGCAGCAGCAGCGGTCCGTCCGGATCGAGTAACCGATCATCCTCACCCACCGCACAATCGACACAGCTGGCGGACGCCCCAGCTGCAGTGGAAGATCACACGAGCGACGCCGAGATCGTTAGCGCCACAATTGCCCAAGCAGCGCTTGATGCCCCGTTGGAGCGTGTGGTTGGAGGGGTCGAGTTGTCGGAGTTGGGATTGGACGAGTGAGCTCCATGAAATGTGTTGGCCAGGGTTCGTGTTTGAGAGGTAAGTGGACGCTTGCGATGTTTCTTGTGTGTGTGTATGTGTGTGTGTGTGTGTGTGTGTGTGTGTGTGTGTGTGTGTGCGTCGAGTGGCATTTGTTTTTGTCCGCTTTGAAGGTTGTGTATTGGATGTTTTCCCTGTGGCTTGGCGAAGCAATCCCATTGCTCCGCAGATACCACCTCACTTATGAGTATGCTGAAATTGCCCCGCCATGCAACCCAACCAACCCATCGACCAGCCTCCACGTCAAGGCAATAGTCGACACCTCCATGCCAGGGATCAGATACTGAGTACCTATGGTAACTCGTGCCAGCGTGCGCTTCTCAGATCTACGCGCCGTCCTCGAGAAGTCGCAAGCTGCTTTTCATCAAGTCTCAGTGGGCGGGCTGGCAGTCCAGCTCGAGGTGGCTGCATACTGTAGTAGCTACGCAAGCCTGCGCCAAAGACGAGTGGGAGCGCTGGTGCCGGCAGCGAAATGGCGAGGAGCGAGTTGGCGGCGGTGGCCATGACATATGACATGGGTGTCGGTTGTCGCAGTGACGGTGTACCGTTCGAGTGTGTAAGTGGAAAGATCATGGCATCATTGATGAGCGGTGAAAGCTGCAGGTTGTTTTTGGTCCTCAATTGTTGCCCTATTGGTCAATGTTGTGGTTCAAGCTCATGTCGGGAATGTAGGTGTGCGTGTGTTCTTGAACGGAATGCATGTGGGCCCAACATTTTTCAGGGAACAGGCTCAGGACTGAAACCCTTGGGCCGTGGAGACCGTGAGCTTCACGGCTTACCTGTCATACCTTTCCGTCAGCATTCACTCAATCTGTTCACACCAACCTCTTTGGTATACGGGCTGCAGTGTAAATGCCTTTATGGCTGAGAACCGGTCGTGATCCGGTGAGACTCCACGGTTCCATGTCTCACATGTCAGTCAACCAAGGCAGTCACCAAGTCGTCGTGTGCAAAGCCTGCGAGATAGTCAGACAGAAAATCAGCAGGCCGAATGTACGTGTCGAAGCAAATGAAATGCATCATCGGTTGCAAGATCCCGAGGTTGGTGAGAGAGACTTGTCTCAAGAAGGGGTACCCCTGCCCAGCGCGGCATGGCTACTCTTGGTGGCCATGGCAAGCTGAAGAGCGTGGAAAAGTGTAACCTGCTGGTGCGACTTGCGTGAGTCAGACTGTCCCAGGTCGCGAAATCAAGTCCTCCAATAACCTGAAACCTGAAACCGACTGCGTGTGTAAACCGCTGCGCCTTTCAGCCGCTCAGCATGCATCAAATCATGCACGCCATATGGTGTCGCCGAATATCCACGGATTGTCGGCGCCGGCGTGATCCAGCTCCATGGCTGGCACGATAAACAATGCGTTTCATGTTTTGTCGAGTCACTGTCACTACTGTCACTGTGTTTGACAGAATGCCAACCGCACACGGTGGTGAAGACCTGGGTGCCCATCGAGTCATGCTTGCGCAACAGCAATGTATGTAGTCGACCGGGCTATAAAGGTCAAGCACACCCCATTCGCCAACGAGAGACGGAAGCATCTCAATTCCCTATACCACCACCACCACCTCTTCGAATCAAATATCCAATCCACTGCCATGTCCGCATTCCAATTCAAGCTGTCCGCCATTCAGCGTTCCCAGCTCCTTGTCGCAATCTTGTACATGCTCGTTGGCATTGCCGTGACCCCATCCCTCGTGCTGGCCTTGCCCAAGGGCGGCAAGCGCCGTGGCGGCGGCGGCAGCTTCGGCGGCGACGACGACGATGAAGATAACACCTGGCTTTACAGTACGCATCCCCTTCGCCTTTACCCCAACACCAACAGTTGTCCTCGTACTAAACTCGAACTACGCTTTTCCTCCCTGTTTTTAGTCAAAATTGCAGCCATTGTCGTGGGTGTCCTCGTGAGCTGTTGCGTGTGTATTGCCAAACAGAACAAGGAGCAAGACAACGATGATTCGGCCGAGCAAGCCGCTGATCAACAAGAACAACAGGTGCCAGACAAGCCTGGAGCTGTGGTGAACATGGATGCCAACGTGGTGGGTCAGGAGGGACAACAACAGCAACAAGCGTACCCGCCAGGAACTCAGCAGTGATCACAACCGCAGCCCGGCATGTCTACGTGTCCGTCGCAGGAACGGGCAGTACGTCGGTGGGTAGTGTCGAGTGGGTAAAATGAATCCGGGCGAGTTCTAGTGATGGGCATGATTCCAATTTGTTAGATTGCATATAATTCTTATATAGCTTGATTGAATTAGAAGTATCTGCGTGTCCCATTCCATGTCCATCGTAACCATGTTGAGAACATACGGACGCTGCGCAACAACATGAAGCATGACCGCTCGACTCGCATGTACGACTTCCCTTTGCACCCTCGGGCCACGGCAGCCGCCACCGGCCAAGTAACTCCATCGTCAAGAGGATCAATCTCCATTCATGCTTGCGAACTCCAACAACTGGCGGCATCATTACGGCGGTCTTCTTGCCGGACCCCAACCCGTCACGCAAAATCATGCACTGGGCCGCGGTTCGGCTCGTTGCCGTTGCCGTTGCCGTTCCTCAATGCGGCATGTCGGTAAAGAATGATGGTCTTTTTTTCTCCGATCGCGATGCGGCAACTGGCTTTGCCACGGCTGCCGATTTCGGCGCACGTCGACCTCTATCTTGTCATCGCCGTCGCTGTCCGTGTCCAAATCAGAGTCGCCCAAGTCCGACGACCGCAATGATCCCCGGCGGCAGTCCGGCGTGTGCGAGTGGCGGCGGGACTCGGAATGAGCGCCCGGCGCCAGAAGACTTGGACTGGGACGCTATTCTTTTGGCCCATGGGAATGCATGCCACTCGATGATGTCGATTTCGATGCCGCGGAACGGCACAGGAGCGTGTTGCCAAGCGACGAGCTGGACTTGGATGAAGAGGCCTTGGACAAGAGACCTGCCTGCGCGAACATTGACCAAGTGATCAGTGATCAGTGATGGAGACTGGGAATGAGGCTGATCGACCCATACTAAACATTCCACAACGATCTGAGACACTGGACCTTGACGAAATCCGCACTCGCCCTCGGCTCACATACGATACCCTAAGCAATGAATTAAACTTCTTGTCATGTATTAATACTGTCCGGCCTGGGTGATTGGCGCCGCGTACGTCGACGCGCCCCGCTGCCCCAAAGCCGCCGTTTGACAATCCGCTGCAGCCGACATTTCAGTTGTCGTCCCTTCAGCAACAACTACGGCCCCCGTGTCATCTGCCTGTCGATACTCTTGACCTCTCAGCGCACCTTGCGTTGTTCCCGCTGCGCACTACTCCACCGTGGACGCACCCCCGAAGCCAATCATCCAGTGCTCCAAATGCGGCGCAGGCTTCCTCAACGGGAATGGGCTCAATCGCCCCGCTCCGTCCTGCAAGGGTCCCAAGCTCAGTCTCCTTCAAACGTTTCTGCAACCCGCTGACCGGACGCTCGGCCTCTCTCACCGCTACCGGCATCCCAAATATCCCGCCGGCCCGCCTCCTCAACCACCTCCGTCGACCATCTTGCTGCACACGACATCGTCATCAAACATAAACCACACGCGGCGGCGGCGGCGATGGTACCGACCCCGGCTCGTCAAACCTCGACCATTCCGACGACATGGACGACAACGGCAGCGCTGATTCTGGGCAAACCAGTGACCAGCGACCAACATCCCCATCTTCTGATCCAACTCATCCGACATTCCGTGGCGCAAAACTCCCACCTGGCAAACATGCAGCCCTGGGCACCACAAAACTGGTTCCACTTGACGGCGATCCTGTTCCTGATCCATTTTTCTCCCACAAGATCTTGTCCGAGAATCCGTACGGCCCGTTCAAGACGGCAGAGAAGTTTGAATGGGCTCTCAACTACTCGCGCGGCAGGCTATTGGACGCCGAGATTGCAAATCTCAAAGAGGACGCCGGGCGGAATGTATGGCCCGCATGCGCACTCGCTACCGTCTGGCAAAACCATGCGGCGTCTCTTCAAAGAACGTCCGTTTGCCGTCCCATCCTCGTGTTTCCCTATCAACGGCAAGGACGGCCGAGACTATGCATTTGTGCACCGTGGCGTGATCGAGTGCATCAGCTGGCTGGTGAGGCAAGTCCATTTGGCAGGGGATATTACGCCGCCGGCAGAGGCACGCGTGTAAACTAGGCCCGATGGCAAAACACCCAAGCAAGTGTATACTCCAAGTTGCACACTGGGATGCGTGGGCCAATGCACAAGCGCAGTGTGGAACGGATGGTAAGTTGATGCTGCCCATCATTATTTCTTCCGATAAGACGCAGGTGCGGCGCCTTTTGCTTGTTTGCTCGCAACCCGGATTCCCTTGCAAGTATTCGCTGACCCCTCTGGGCTTCTACCCTATTCGCAGATCTACAACAAGCGAGCGCTGTGGCCCATCTACATCAGCTTGCCAAATCATTCCTCTGCTGACCACTCCAAACCCAACTTGCGAGCCATGGCCCTCCTCGGCTACCTTGTCCAAGCAGATCAAGTCCATCCAGAAGTCTCCGAATCAAGCAGTTCGACCGCCATCAACAAAGATATCTTCCACAAGAGGCGCTCTTTTCCAACCACGTAATTGCCAAGAAGGAGGTCACTGTCACCAAACTTGACTCGCTCCGACGGGACCACCAGTCCGACCTCATTGAACTACAACGGGCGCTCGCCGTCATAAACTGGCGGCTCCACACGATCCGTTGTGCTGCTGACGACAACCACGCTGATCGAGACGACGCCGGTGTCGCCGTGGCCATTTGTTGTGGGCTTGCGGTGGACGCTGAAATTCCTGACCAGGTCGACGGCGCCATCCAAGAGTAACAGCTCCTCAAAACCGTCGGCATGCTCCATGGAGACATCTTTCGTCTCCTCAGTTTCCTCAAACGCTCAGTTGAGCACGTCGAGCTCGACCATCGCAAGGAACTCGCCTCGTCGCTCAAGCTCCCCGACACCTTCACCCGGGACATCAAGCTCGTCAGCCCGGGCAACGGACCCCTCTTTGGCGACAACTTTGCCGAGCAACTCGGCGAGTGGCGCGCCGACCGCCGCGACGGTGCCCTCATTGCCGCCGCGCGGCACGGTGAGCACGCAGCCCAACCAGCCCAGCACCAGTAGTGGAGCCGTGAGAGCACCTGGGTCTCAGGATGTGGCCCCAGCGATGATGGGCGGCAACATAGGCGCCTGCGCGAGCAAGTGGCGCAAGAGGTGCGGACTGTCGGCAGCTCAGTGGATGGGGAGGGGCGCGACGTGGGACTTTATGCGGGCGTCGCCTCGGATGAGCCCCACAGTTCCATTCAACTCATCAGAGGAGGATGTCAAGCTCATTGACGAGCCGTTGGCAGGCTTGCTGGACAAGGGCACGATCGAGGAGTGCTTATTGGCAGACGCGCACTTGTCCATCAACCTGTTCGTGGTGGTGCAGCCGTCGGGGACAACGTGACCGCCGTCACGTTTGTCAACAAGCAGGGCAGGCATACTTCGTGGCTTTGCTCGCGCTTGCCAAGGCGATTTGGGACCTGTGCATGTGGCATCGCGTGCGTCTACGAGCGAAATACAGTCCAGGCGTACAGAACACAGCGGCGGACGTAGCATCGCGGCAATTCGACAACCACGAGTACGGATTGCGCCCGAATGCTTTCTGGGCAATCAAGCATTGGTGGGGCCCGCGCGTGGTCGACATGTTCGCGTCGGCGAGCAATCGCCTTTGCGAGAGGTATTGGACAATGGCCCCGGATCCGCAGGCGGCGGCGATTGACGCATTTGCGCAACAACATTGGCCACGAGTGGCAGGTTACACGTTTCCTCCGCCTCGATTCATCCCTCGTGTGGTGGCTCGGATTCGGGAGATGAGGGTGCAGGAGCTGGTCTTAGTGACGCTGGCATGGGCGTCAGCGATATGGATTCCGTTGCTGCTTGAGCCCGCGACCGAGCAGCCGCAGTGGTTGCCTGCATTGGCGACTTGGTCTCCGCTGGTGCATTTCCACCAGAGCTTGCCAACGTCGCGCGGCGTCCTTGAGTGGCGTTTGTCTTGGCGGCGATCATGGATCGGGGAGTGACCCACCCACCCACCCTTGCTTCTTGCTTGCTTGGCTGACATATTGGCGGTTGTTTGATGCTGTCTTGGGTGCTTTTCCCTTTCCTTTGAATCTTTTGTCTCTTGTTTTGTTTCGCGTGTTCCCGCCCTGTACTGCCACCCCTTTCCGTGGTTTTTCGGTTCTCGCTTGTAGAGGCAGGGGTCATGATAACAACAGCGGATTGTTTAAGTTTGTTTTTGTTCCATATGAAAACAAGCAATAAATCTAGCATCAATGCATTCTTGGTCATCCACATGCACTCATTCGCTCCATTCCCCACAACGACATCATACTTGACGTTTGCGCACAATGCACACGCAAGCGCTAGCGCCGGGGCATTCTGCGCAGGGCGCCCAGCATGGCGGGCGTACATATGCCAAGTCGATCACGCACGGCCAATCCGGCTGCAAAGGAATCCCAAGCCGCCGCAACACCGTTAGGATATGGAGACAAAGCCCATCTCGAGAAAACATGAGGCAGGTGCAGCTCGGCGCCTTGTCGGATTGCGGGCAAAGAGGGAGCCGAGCTGCGATTGGCCTCCCGTGCTTCAACCGTCAAGCCGAATTCGTGCCCGCCCGCAGCACCAGTTGCAGGTTGCGGCGCCGAGTAGGTAGCGACGAAGGCGTTGTCGTCGCAGCGAAGCTGCATGGTGTGACGGTCCCTGTCCGCGGCCTACGAGTTGACGACTCCTCGCTCATGTGCCTAAAGAGATACACGTCATATGACGAAAATAGACAGACAGTCGAGAATGGATTTTTATACCTCTAACTTGCGCATACATAATTCCGTGTTCCACCCCAATCGCCTCACCCATCTCCAATCGACCAGCCGAATGCCGGGTTACATCCGCCA
>MCFL01000363.1:0-20964 GCA_002102555.1 Catenaria anguillulae PL171 | reverse complement strand
AACATTCCATGCTCGCTCCAAGTGCTCATCAGAGGCTTTCAGCAAAGGACTCAATACGCCACCACATTCATCTTGATCTCAGTGTGCAGTCTGCCAAGCCTGGCCAACACACTAGGGCCAGGTGCGGACTACTCGAACATTTTGGCAATTCGCACAACGCCTGACCCAACGTTGCTTCCCCACTCAGTGAGCGTTCCATGATGTTATGTTGCGCTACGGTCCTGCAGGTGCAGTTCGCGACCACATGGCCCTTCAAGGCTATCTGAACGGTCTTGTTGTTGCGCAAATTCTGTCCCGTCACGACAGCCGTCTCCCAGTCACGCCGTCCTCTTTCATGTCTGTCGTGTACAACACGAACGTATTTTCTACGTACGACGTTGCGATGTGACCATATTTCAATGTATCTTCAACTGGACCTGGATGTAACCAAGGAATGCGGCAAGTTTGGATGGTCAAGGCGACCGCAACCGGCTGGGAACCCATCAGCAACGAAGGCGTTGCAACAGCCGTCGCTCCATGGCCCGCTTCATGTTTCATGCCTGTTGGTTCCGTCAAGCCGCCCATCATTTGGGCTCACCCGAGCGTGGCACTCGACTCCCGCTCTTCGGCATCTGATGTTGCAGGATACTCCAAGTTTGTGGCTGGAGTCAAGGCGGGCTTATTGCTCGCAAATACATTCGGCGGCGGGGTACAGGGCCGGCGTGTCGAGCTGCTCAATGTTGAAGCATCCGCGCCAGCGTCTCCACCATGGAATCCGACATTCAATGCAACGACGAGCACTTGGTCAAAGTACCAAACTGCGCTCTTGGATCGACTCTTGGACGAGTACTCAGTGACTGGCATAATCGGATTGCCACCATCGGTAGGAACCACCGACCAAGTGCTGGCATTTCTCAAATCCGTCCGGGGTCTGCCAGTTGTTGGTGCATTGGGAGGGAGTAGCGCACTCACGGATGTCAAGCTCGCTCAACTCGTCCCTCACCGGTCTCCATGGCTGGTCGAGTTTTATGCGCTTTTGGATCATCTCTTCATTACTCGGTCACATCAGCGGGTCGGGCTGATATGCATTCTTGACTCGGCACCCAGTGAATTTCATAACGCATGCGCACAAGCACAAGTGGCATTCGAGGCACTGGCGACGCCCGCAAAGTTTGTCCATCTTTTGCCAAGTGTCCCAACCTCGAATCAGCTTTCACTTCTGTTGTCAAACACGACTTTGGTGGATGAGGAGCGCTTTGAGGGTCCAGTGCAATCAGTCATCCTTGTGTGCTCCTCCGCAGCCCAACTGCAGTCGTTTGGCGCCGCCCTTTCACTGATATCGCCTGATATTCCTATTGCCATCGGTTCTTATCTTGACGCTCGACAAGTCAACCAAACAAATGGCTGGCCAAGCCTCATTCAGGCAGACATTACCCCACCACCCGAGGCTCGTCAGTTGTGCGAAAAGTGCAGCCAGTACTTTTCGGACATTGACCAGGCGGCTACTGCTGCCTTGCAGCCGCCTAACGTTGCCGATTCTCATTTCGCACAAGGTTTCGCAACTGCGAATCTACTGATTCAAGGAGTCAGTCGCATCTCGTTCCCATTCACTGGCTCAGATTTTTTGCGTGCATTTTCCTTTTCACAGCAATTTCAAGTCTACATGATGCCGTTTGGTCCTTACTTGGACTCGAATGCATCAACCGGTGGCGGTAGAGCGTGTCGGCAGGGCTCTTCCGCCGTCTTTGTCACAAACCTGGCTTCGTCCGCATCACAACTCTCAATGTCCATGTACACGTACCCAACCTGTGGAATGCCAGAGTCAGTGGCCCTGCGAATGCCAAAATCCAAGTGCGCTATTCGCCAGGAATATGGCCGCGGTGTCTGGGAAAAGTTTTCGCGGGCCCGGCGCGTGCACTTGTTTGGCGCGTGGTTCTACGCCATTGCAATTGTACTCACGCTCAGCTCCGTCTACTTGTCCGCCTTGGTTATCTTTGCTGTGGAGTATCGAAAGCGGCGAAAGAGCATTATTGCCGCCTCGTCCATGTCACTCACCCAGCACCAAATGGGAGGGCCAATCAAGAAGCAGGCCAAAGGGCCGCTCATCAGGGACAGTTCGTCCAATCGAGTTGCGCTCGTTACCATTTTTGCGGATGCGTACGAGCTGTGCATGCTGTTCATGGTACGTATGCATGTTGTCGCTCATTCTCTTGGCAACGTAGACTTACCTCAGCAAGAATCTGTGAATGAAAGTATGGCGAGGTGCCATGGATCGGTAAGGTTCTCGATGCAGTGTACCCGCCCTGGCGCAGTGTGGGTGGGACAATCCTTGCCCCAATCGCGTCAGCATTTGCCTTCGTCTGGATCCTCATTGCTCTCATTGTGCTCCATCAGCCCACCCTGTCAAAGCTCCAGCGCAAAGTGCCAACACTCATTTCGCTTGGCACATCCTACTTGCCGATAGTTGGGAACCTAGCTCTCGTACTCGTTGTCCAAGGCTTGGTTGGGATATTCCGTGTCGCATGCACCAACAGCGAGTGTTTTTTGTTCCACGACTGCATTGGTCAAGCATGGGATGGGCCACATTTGGCAACGGCAATTGTGGCAACGGTGGTGCTGGTCATGTATCTTCCCATGTACGTTAGAACTGTTGGACGAGCAATGTTGAGAGAGCCATTTCACTCATCTGCTCTTATTCCTGCAGGGTCGTTCTGTGCAGTCAAGTTTGGCAGCGGATTGAGCCTGAGCTCGACCTCAGTGTGGATGCGAGAATGAACGTCATGTCGAACGTGATACGAATCACGCTCATCTATCTCCCGATTATATTCCCTCGAGTCTCCCTGACACCATTGCTCATCAACGTTGCAATGATTCTGGCGCTCATGCTGTTGGTGGCCGTCAAGAATCCTTGCCGCATTCCATGGTATCCCATTGTCAAGCGTACGTAATGATGATTCTTCCCGCTCCGAGTACTTGAAAAACATTCTGAATCGGGCTCGAGGCAGTCACGGCACTTTGCCTGTGCCTTTCAACGGCAGTTGTCGTGCTTGTAACGTTCATTTTTGAAGTGTCTGATCCCTTGTTCCCAACACTGGCGCTCTTGAGTGCCTGGGCTGCGATTCTCGTCTGTGGGCTGATTGCGTTTCGCCGACGACATGCTCGGATCTTTATGCCAACTCCTCACAGCATGAACCGAGTTGCAAAGATCGCACGCATGTTTCAGAGGCGATTCAAGTATTTACGTTGGAGTCTTGTTATTTTCCAGCACACTCGCTCATGATTCACATTCATTTGTTGTGTGTAGCCCTGGTTCAAAGTCTTCTACGTCTCTGTCTCGAGAGAGCTCTGAAGAGGATCATATGGCAGTGTACAGCAAGGCATCAGCTCGCACCATGACCCAATGGATTGTTGACTTGGAGCAACAAGGCGCACTTTCGAGTTCAGAGGCAAGTTGGCTCCTTCAAGATGTGACACGGGGACCGGCTGGCATAATGCACCACCTTTTTGTAGCTTCGCATTCCTCATTCGACCAATTTCAGCTTCTCATGCTCGAGGGATGCGCACTGCTTGTTGTTCAGGGATTGATGCAAGCGTCTGTCGACACCATCGCTGTTGCGGCTGGGACAACGGGGCAAAAACAAACCAGGACGCTGCCGCGAACATCAAGCGTCTCAGCTGGTTCGGTAACCAGTCCAACCCGTTCTCTTCAGCGGCCAGCCGGGCAGGATGCGGACGGAGGCGGAGGCGGGGGACTGCGATTGCCTCTCGACCCACCCTCGCCATCTCGGCGGCCGTCCCGATGTCTTCCCGCAACTCAACAGCTCCCCCAAGTGCAGGATGTGAGCGACTCTGAATTGCCTACTGACGGTGGGCAAGAATCTCGACCTGAGCTGTCCGGCCGACCGCAAGAGGGTTCCTTGTGATAGAGAAATACACAAAATTATATTGTCGTACAGCGCATTAGAAAAACATTGGCAGCGTCCAGAAAACATTAACTGGAGCAAAAAAAAAAAAAAAAAAAAAAAAAAAAAAAACAGTTGTCGGCACTCACAGATTGAGGGGTTGCTGACGTGGCGATGATGCCGTACTTGAAGCAGACTTGACCGTCCCAGCTGCCGGCTTTAACGGCTGTGAAGATGACTCGGAATGCATCTGGTCGGCTAGTACCGAAGTTGACACCACCCGCTGCTGAGACTGATGATGGCCAAGGTTTGGCTCAGGGAGTGGAGAAACGCCGTCCCACCCACGCGGCTCGATCGCCAAACTCCATTGAAAGAGCTGCTCTTCGGTGAGATCCACGGGCAGGTAGCAGAATGCAATCTGTCGCTGCATGTCGGCGACCTGCGCAAAGCGATATTCTTCGTCCTGATATTGAAGCACGTCGTGAATGACCTCGTACACGAGCCGCCGCTTGGCCACGTTGATGAGCTGGGTTCCAGGAAGCATATCTGGGTTGCCGTCTTCAATTCCGACCAGGTCGGTAAGGTGGACGGTGCTGTGGGAACAATGTACAACGCAGCGGCGTTAGATTTTGGCTCGCAAGGAGCAGTAGATGACAATGAATGAAGTTTTGTACATAAATGGAATGCGGCCATTTGCTTGCCCTTCAGGATTTGGCGTGCGATACAATTCGCGATACTTGCTGTATGATGCTTGCGGATGCATGCAATTCTCAAGCTCGCTCAATTTCTGGACCGCGACATGCGACCGGTCAGGCAATCGTTGTAAAGAGATAGAAACCGCGACGGACCTTTCGCGAACGGGTGCTCAACCGGGTCTTGGTCACTTTCAATCGTGAGACGGATGCACTGTTGATGCCGGCCAGAACGGCCATCAAGGATAGGAAGTTTCGAAGCTCGAACAAGTACTGGAAATGCATAGATTGGTCAGCCGAGATGAGCGCATCAGGCCAAGCCAAGAGCACCTACAGAAGCAACGTCGACAAACCACTCCATACGTGTGGCACGTTGTTGAACATCTCGGATGGATAAGATTCCCTTGGCAACCCATTGCGCCATGGAGTTGAATCGCTGCGACAAAACCCTATGGTAGTACGAAACGTAAGGTGTCAGAGATTCTATGTCGGTGTGCCTGTTTTACGGCGGGAAAGCGCAGCTCAGCGGACCAAATGTTGGGCGCCCTCATTTGTCCATCCGACTTCATCCATGCCTGGTTTAATAGCTCAGTCGGCTTGATTCGGCGATAAACAAGGTACTCGCTGAGGCACAGCTGACGTGCAACCTCCTCAGGATCACAAACGTAGAGACTGGTAATGCGAATCATGCCCCGAGGAATCTTGGGCAATGGGACTGGAACATCGTGGTGACGTCGAGTGCTTTCAACAACGCTTGTTGACTGTCAAGAACTCAAAGGACATGGAGGTCAGCACAGTGTCAAAAGAAGAGCACGTATCCATCCGCGGGAGCTGAGGCATAGCATACCAACTTGAACAAGTTTCGCCGAATTTGCTTACCGAGCGTGTACTGCTTGTCGTGAGCCATGACATTTTCGGTAAAGGACAGGACCGCTTCGACGAGCTGGTGCCCACTGTTTGTATCAATGAAGCAGGTCGTGTACGACTTTGTCCACAGCTTGATGACATTGCATACACGCGACTGGACATTGAGCCGTTGTTTGTCGTATTGTTGAAGCGTTTGATGACCAAACCGTGGAACGTGGTATCGGTCAATCAGCTTTTTCAAGACCTCTTGCGGTGTTGTAAATGAGTGGTAAGTCAAGAAAAAAGTCTGGACAAACGACGTGTCTGCAGACAAGTATCGTACGTGTCAGGGAGCAAAGAAACACAACTCCAGTACTCGGAGCCAGCAGGAGGCCAAAGAAGATTGCGTACATTCTCCAAACTGCTTGACGGTATCCACTGTCATCTTTTCAACGAGCTTGTTTAATGTTGCACCAACAAGTTTGCCGTCCTTGTCCATCACGACATTCTGACCAGGTACATCTGGCCCTTCAAACCAAATGGAATCGCCAAATACTCGAGAAGGCGGGCGCGATACTGGGGCCCCACCAGCATTTGCGTTTGCCGCATTGGCAGCTTCTGCTGCCTCCCAGACGTCGAGAAGCTTCTTTCCGTCCGATCTCCAAACGCTCTCGTTTAGTTCAACGAGCAAAATGTCGAGCGGGCGCAGGTTGAGTTCCTGCAATGGGCGATCAAGAACGAGCGGTTCAGGTTTTGCATCGAGTGAGTGTATAAGTTGTTCGACCTGTTTCGTGACGCTACTGGGGAGAATGGGAGATACTGGGGTAGAATTCGGCATCTCGTTGATCCAAAAGTGCCGGACATGCTGTGGCTGAATTCCGAGTCGGCGAGAAATCACGGGCACGAGTTGCGCCAGTGGCTGTGAGAAATCGAGCTCCATCCCAACGCGGGCGTTGGGCACATTGCGGTCGATTGACGTTGTCACTTGAACCAATCTCAAGCGGGGTCGTTGCTTGAGCTCTGCCTTGGATGAATTTTGCCGCAGTGTTTCCCACACGTTTTGAAGCGGATTGAGCTCCTCTCCGGCGGCGGTTGCAATCACGACCTGGTCGTCAAGTCCCACGGGATTGTCCAAGAGCAGCAGCTGGTCTACGTCATGTAACGTCGCATCTTCGGCCACACTGAGATGTGCACGGGTGCCACTTGTCAAGGGGCCCAACGTCGTTGCGTGTACATCGAGGATCTGGTGATGCAGGCGAAACTCAAGAGCTGGCGCCATCGCCTCTCGTAACACAAGTAGATTCGAGTGCTGGCCCATCGTGTCGCCCTCTGGGAGCCAGCAGTGCTCGTTTGGCAGCCAAAGCTCATACTGGGTTTCCGGGTTTTCAAGATGGAGTGACTTGGTTTGTAAGCTGTACATGAGCAGCGATGCGAATTCCGGTGGAGTGAAATGCGGAGGCGACTTGACGACAAAGCGAGTATCGAGTTCCGGAATGTGGACACGAATGAACAGATGATCCGTGTTGCTGCGGAGTTCAACCTTGTCCTACATGAGTGAAGTACATGACAAAACATCGTCAGCACGAAATCCGCGGAAAGTTGGTATTAGCAGAAACGAGCGCACTGAAGGCTTGAAATCATAATCGGACAGATATCGCTTCTCATCCAACCAAAAGCCGACGGCGGCGTTGACAAACAGGTTGAACTTGACGGCCTTGCTCAATCCAAATACCTCCATGAGTTGACTGACGGCATCGGCGACTGTGAGTCCACGCCGGTACTGGATTGTTTGCTGGCGATGATCGGTAGGCATTTCAACCGTGAGCGTATACAGATGGTCATCGGGAATGAGTCGCCATTCATGCTACAGACAGGTTGAGAGATCATGATATGTTGCGCGTATGAGAATAAAGGCCGGAGAGTTAAATGACAATTAAGAACAGCCCATACATGTGACTGCATGAGCAGGTCCAAGCTTTGTTGCGGCTTTGTTTCCATGCGCAGTCCGGGTAGTTTTGGGTCGTAGTAGTACAGCGAGCTCTGGACAGGTGTGCATCCAAAGTACTCGATGATTCGCTCAATTGCCGCCTCGGTCGTCAAGTGCGTCTTGCCAGCAACGCTGACATCAAAGGCCATCTCCAGAGCCTCGGTTTCGTCGTCGTAGTAAACGGCTACTTGAACGGAATCAATGACATCTGGAACAGGCTCAGAGGGCGAAGAGTTGTCTGCGCGAGTGCCTGGCCATGAAAACATGACGCGAGCACAGGCGGGATCAAGGGTAAGGCAAAGTCGAGATGAAGGATAAAGGCGAGATCCGGTCGTACCTGGAAGAGTGGATGTACTGTCTGATGGCCTTGCATCGCCCCGTGAATTGGATTCGGGAAGCTCATCGGCCATCAGAGTTGGTGAACTTGCGGAAAACATGCTTCGCATCTTTTTGATACCCTTTTTGAGTGTCCCGCTGTTCTTTTTCTCACGATGCTGCTTGATCGACTGATGTGTTTCGGGGTCGGCAAGAGAGGAATCACTCGGTGGTGCAAGGGGCGTTGCTTTCGCGCCACTAGGTGACGCCGATGTCAATATATTGTTTGTCGAGCAGGCGCCTGAGCGCGCACTTGTTTGCGATTGTAATCGACTGCGTTTCGCAATAGTGGATGAGCTCGGCACAATGGCATCGCTGGAAGTTGATACCGAAAGCCCGTCACGTCCGCGCGGGACGAGAAGGAGCGGATGCGAATGGTCAATCGGCCGAGGAGGTAAATCAGTCAAGCTTGTCGATGCCGTTCCCGTCGATGAAGGGGCAGTTGAGCTGACTGCGCTGCTTGCATCCCCATGACTGAATAATCGCTCGATGCTGAGTGTTGAGCGCGAGGTCGGGATGCTTCTGTTGATGACATTGTTGGACCGAACACTTCTTCCAGACACTTGAGTCAACGAGGTGCTTTTCGGTATGGACACCTTATCCAAGGATCCCGTTGACGTAGGTGGCCGAATCTTTGACCGGATCGACCGGCTCGCGACTTTCTTCAAGTCGTGGTCGGATCCAGTTGATGACACCACATAGGAAGACAAGGACTGCGGACTGACGGAACCATGGTTGTTTGGGGAAGTGGGTTGTGAACTCGCCTGGCGAAACTCGGAAGATACCGCCACCCGCAATTTCGGCCGACTTGTTGAGTGGGGGATGGCAGAAGTGGACGCTCTGAGTGCTTCCGAAGAGCTTTCGCATGACGCTGTTACGTGGCGCGGTTGATTCGAGAGATTGTCCGGTTCTATGTGCTCCTTCGCGTCATGTTGCTTGCTCTGCCTAGGCCCTAATATCTCGGACACAGGTTGCTCCATATTGTGGTTTAAAGTTCAAAGACTGAGTATAGTGGCGGTAAATGCATCGAGTATCCCAGGCGCATCTATTGTTCTGCAAAGACGAGGGACCGAATGGTCATTGTTCGCACTTGAATTTGACCACTGTATCTGTTACCACATATAAATTCATTCCGGTGTGACTTCAGTTGGAAGGCAGATCGCGAGACCGTGACCCAACATCATCACCTGCCAGCCCGCCCAAAACCTCATAACTGCCGGCACATGTAAACGACCATGAGAATATACTCAGCAAAACCGCAAGTTAAACTTTACGCAAAGGGCGAGAAAGCAACCCACTCGATAGTGGATGTACGACACCGCGTAGCTGCAGTAATGACAGGTGAAGCACCCGTCACGGCGTTTGCGAAACGAGATGACAGTTTCATCAAGACCCTGACCGATGCTCAAACGACTTTGGCGGCTCATCAAGGCCTTTGCCAGCGGGACACTAAGGGCGCTGTGACAGGGACGGTAACGCGCGACCCGAAACGCTCGTTTCGGTTGCCGGCCACGGTCCACTATTTCACCTCCATTGGTGGGCATGAGGATCGCGGCAGGCGGCATGCTGATACCGTGGTGCTGGATGTTGGATATTTGGTATTATAAACATTCTCTAGAAATGACCGCCGAGACGCACGACAGACCAAGAGACTGACCAAAAGCATCGATTTTGTCATTGTGTTAGGAAAATGACGCGTTCCCACAGTGCTTCACGGTGCGAATGGCTCGGGCATCCGACTACTTTTGGCACTGGACCCATTTGTGCACACCATTCAGCTTTCGGACCATGACGGCGTCGCAGGAACAGCATGGGAATATGGTGAAGGAGCTCAAGGGCGAAGGCGGGTTCCGTCGCTTTGGCACCACGCTGTGTGAGCTGGCGGCTGCTGTTGTCGCAGATCACTCACAACCATTGTTGGCATCATCTGCGGTGAGTGGACACGCCAACAGACAAGTCGAGCCACCAGCGTACCAGGTGCGCATACTCGTGTACGAGACGGAACGGCGTTGCTCGCTGCTGTTTACCGAGACCATGTCACGCGGCGTGCGCACGCTGCCGCTGCTGACACTCGAGTTTAGACCGACATCATGGACCGAGCTCAAGGGCATCATTGCCCAGCACTACCGCCACATGCACGGCGAGCTCAAGGTGGCGCAGAACCGCCTGGCTCGACTCGTGTCCATCATTGAGCGAGACGCTCCCACACTGCTCGTGTCCATGTCGTGCGAGCAGCTAAACCGACCGTTGGCAGCGGCTCAGAACTGGTATCAGCAAACCAACCGCCTCATGCTCGGACTTGGATTGAACCCAACAAACTGTACGAGGAGTCGGCAAGAAAGGCAACACGGCAGCAGCAGCAGGGACAACAACAGCATGATGACGGGATCATCCAACTCTGACTCGGAGGACAGTGATCATCATCAAGAGACAGTGTGCGAGCGACTCGTCTTTCTGGCACCCGGAGACGAGACTGCTTCAAGTTGTGGTGGATCCAACACGACTCCTGTCCAACAACAGCATCGGCTGCCACTGCCCGGCTCGCTCGAGTTTCACATTCTCTGCATCCAACCTCAACGAGACGGTAGCAGCATGAAAGGGACCCGGCGGTCGGGGATTCGGTACATGGTGACGGCGACGGACCCCAACGACCCACTGTTTTTCATGGCCACGCGTGAAATCTCGCGCGATACCTGGCGGCGAATGATGACAGTTCGCGGGATCCGCTTGGCCGACGACGACGTTGGATACCTGCCAGAGGAGCGGATGGGGGGCTTTGTGGGTGTGCTGCGTGCTTGCCTCGAGCAGAGTCATTCCACAGGGAGGTCCGTTGTACCTATACTCACTGGCAGAGACCACTGTTGGGCTGTTGGGAGCCAAACTGATGTGACCAAACATCGAGACAGGTATCAATTCAAGGCAAGGTTGACCGAGGCTGTAACACCGGGCTTGGATGAGGCAGTGGCAAAAGCGAAACCCAAGGTCGAATGGAACGCACAAAACTGGCTGACCGCCGCAATACCGTCATCTCCATCGTCATCATCTCCATCATCATCGCAGTCGGCAGTTGCAAGCAAAAACCGCACGCTGACGGTAGACATTGTGGAGCGTTCAAGGTACCGGTCCGAGACGTTTGTCACCTTGGTGTTTCGTGATGTGGAGGACGGGCGACTCAAGTCACACCTCGCACACCGCATTCATCTCGTCGAAGAGTTGTTTGCCGATGTGTCCCACCGGCTACAAGCGTACATGACCATTGTGCGTGAGCGCAAACCGGCACTCTTGCTGCAAATGCCCAAGCTGAGTACGAGTAATGCGACGCAGAGTAAGCACATTGCGCTTGATGTTGCTCGTGACCCAGCGGTTGAGCAGCAAGTGTGGAACATGGCATTACAAGTGGAGCAAAAGCAAAGGCAGATGCGGCTGCAAGAGCTCGAGCTCAAGGAAAGGAATCGCAGTCGAAGCGCAGCTCTGTGGCCAGACTTGTTGCGGGAGGGTTTCTATCATAGCCCAGACTGGAATCGAAACTAGGACTCTATAAAATGACGGTTTATGATATTTACAACATTATTTACGATTGGTGGTCGACAAACCTCTCGGCCATGGCCATCATGTCTTGATCCTGCCCCACGCGCCCATTGCCGCACACACCCGTCGCCTTCAAGTCCCACCCACCCGCTTGCACTTCTTGACCCAAAGAAGCGTCCCCTTTCCCTGCCGCCGACAGCATCCCAGAGCGGCGACGAGATAGGACGGCCATCAAGACCGACGTCGACTCGCCCGTTTCCTTGCCATCGAGCGTGTACGAGCACATTTCGTCTGCGGGCGAGTCTGCATCCGCCAACCGAATAAACGAGTCGACCATGGCACTCAACGGCGTCGTAAACCCGCTCATGAAGAATGCCAAGTGAGCCACGTCCGATGGCAACTTGTCCAGCTTGACCTCAATCTTGTGCGTGCCCTGCTTCAAGTCATTGTCGACAATGTCGCCCGAATGCTTGATGGCGCCTCTTGCATACGTCGTGTTGCGGTATGACACGTGCACGAGCACCTTGCCCTCGGCATCCAGCACCATGCACGACGCGTCCAAAAAGATGCAGTGTTGCGGGTACCGCCACGTCTCCTCGACCGTGACTGCCTTGAGGTGCGACGACACCTTGTACGACTCGCCGCGCTTGAGGATCGTGGACACGCCGCGCGACTGGATCTTGGTGAAATCCATGCCCTTGCGATGGTACCCCTTGCGCAGCGAGTTGTGCACGGCGCCCACAAGCCAGCGCGTCGTTTCCAGTGGCGACAGCGGGTGGACACCCATCATGAGCTTGAAGGCCGCACCCCAGTGTGGCACCTTGGCCGGGTCCAAGATGGCGCGAATCCCTTGCTGCAGCTTGAGTGCGTCCTTTGCCCTAGGTTTCCCGTACAGCACATCGGCTGCCAGCGCCATTTCGGTCACGCTCCTCCTCGTGTTCTGATCATGAGGACTCGTTCCGTTTCCACGCAAAAAGCGCAGAAACAGGACATGGAATGCAATCAACCGACGCGACACTGTCGTGCTCTCCAACGAACACTGGAGCAGGTTGTGATCCACGTCCTTGACCTGTGCCGGCCGCACCTTGTGGTACTTTGGCACGAGCTGCGGGAACGCCTTGCCCATCCACAACACGGACCGATCCGCCGACTCTTGCATGACAGCGTTGGCCACGTGCCGCCACTCGTACTCTTCGCTCACACTGAGCAGCGCCAAAAACTCGCCCAACCCAGGCTCGGCGTCCTTTGTGCGGTTCGCCTCATCTGCCAAAAAGCCCCCGATCCGCGATTCAACCATGGCCTGCAGCTTGACATAGCCAAACTGGTGCATGCAAGCCACCCACAGCCGGTGGATCTGCACATAGAGCTCAATGGCCGCGTCGCTTGCGTGCACGCCCTTGTCGGCCAGCAGCACGGCACATGTGTTGAGCAGCTTTGGAAACACTTGCAAGATCATGCGCGGGCGAAACGCCTCGAGCGGCTGGCCCGCCGGCGTGGCGAGCTGCGCGACAAACAGCTTGAGATCGGGTAAGCCACGCTCGAAATGCGTCTGCGTCAGGTACACGGGCATCCAGTGCGTAAACGTGCGCTTGTCCTGTGGCGTCTGCCTGACACCCAGCAGCGTGTAGGCCTCGGCTGACAAGAAGGCGAGCGTCGGCATGGCGTAATCCACAAGCTTGGTGCGTGGATTCCAAGTGACCTCGACGGGAAACCCCAGCGTGGTTTGGTCAAAGGGAGTTCGCGTGTACCAGCACCGCAGGTCGCGCACGGCATGGTTGTGTTCCAGCAGAAACATGTACCGCCAGTCGGTCGAGCCTGATGCTGATGCTGATGCTAATCTGGTGGTCGAGGTCGTGTGTGCAGAGCGGCGAGTGCGGAGGTAGTGGCGGTGAATGTCAGCGGCTTGCGACAGTTGACGGAGCCAGCGACAGGTCGAGCCGACAGCCAAAATGGACCCAAACGGCATGGACGGCAAGGTGAGAATGTGCAGAACAAGTTCGACGGGCAGTGTACCAAGTCGGCCCGCGCGAGATGGGTCCACTCGCCGAGTCGAGATCGTCTGCTGCTGGTGCTGCTGGTGCTGCTGGCGAGATGGTTGACCCATTCCACTGCGACTCGATCCACATGTTGGACCCGGTGACGCTGGCCCAGGTAACGGCAGGGTCCGAGCTTGAACTTGGCCACCAGGCAACTTGGACGGGAGCACGTGCCGAATGTTGGCCACCGACGACAAGGTCAACACACGGCCCTTTGTCACGCTGGCTGCCTGCATTGCGTGCTGTGCCAGCATCACGGGCTTGGTCACGCTGACCATGATGCCGTCTTGCTGCTCTTGTTGATGATCATCGCCATCACCACCGTACCCTTCGTCCACCCGTCCGACTCGTCCCCGCGCGCCACCGAGGCCATGGGCGACTCGCCTCAAGTTGTCGGCACCAACGGCTCGAGCCACGGCCGCCGCTTGTAGGCTGGCCGAGACCAGCTTTGCCTCGCTTGGCTTGGTCACCTTGACCCACCCGTCTCCCATGCGCACCTGGGTTCCACGCGCGCAGACCACCTTGGACAGCTGCGCCTGCTGTTGCTGAGCAATCCGAGCCTCATGCAGCCGTTTGCGAACTTGGCCGAGTTGGTCAAGCACGGCATGAGGCATTTCGAGGACCGCCCTCGAACCCGGCGTCGCAAAAGGAGGAGCATTCGACGGAACCGAGTGCTGTGGTGGGTGGATGCACCCGGGTCGATGTGGACAGGTGGGACACGAATAGGCAAGTGTCTGGCGGATGCATTCTTTCAGTGCTTCTAGTTGTTGATCATCGCTGCTGGGCTCGGCATTCTTGAACTTGCCAAGAAACTTTTCGTGCCACAAAAAGGCTTGCAGTTGCATGAGGATGGAGCGCACAGTGTAGGCCGACGACCAGCCGCCACAATAGTCGCTCACAAATGAGTCTGGTGATGGATTGGTGTGAGCATGAGCGGTGAGCACACGTATCAAGTCAAATCAGTTGGTGGGAGACGTATGTACTCGCAGCCGACGCAAACATGTCCATGCACACGGTCCACATGTGTTCCCTCTTCCTGTCCTTGCCCTGGCCAATCGTCACGAGTGCACGCACAACATTCGGGTGGCCCTCGATCGGCATACTCAGCACCACGGTCGGCGGACGTGCTGGGTAGTCTTGCGGAAAGAGCAGGACAATGTGCCAGGGAACGTTTCGCAGCGATGCCACGGCCAAGTCGGCGGGACCCACGAGGTTGGCGTGCCACTCGAGCAAGTTGTCGTCCGAGACGGGCGCCGCCGACACGTACTCGAGCGGCGAAGCGGCAAGGTCTTGCAGGTCCCAGAGCAGGCGCTTTGCAGCCGTTGTCGAAGACGTGGTCGAGGTCGAGGTCGTGAGCTTGGGCATGGTGGAATCAGGTAGCGTGAGCGTGACTGAAGGCGACGGGCTCCTCACAGTCCAGCCACGGCGGTGAAGTGAAGGAGTGCATGACGAGTTCATCGTTCGGGGTGGAGTGCGGGCCAGGCCCGGTACTTGAGCCATCTGGCCGTGCATCTCGAGCTCAGTGTATGTCCATCCCGTCGACACACCGTGTATTACATGGCAGTTTCTGAATGACAGTTGGCCACGTCCTTGTCGACGTTCGCATCACCAGAGAACGACGCAGAAATGACTTGGACGCGACGCGATGTTTCTTGTGGAGGCGCAGTAGGGAAACGCAAGAGCCTGAGGATGATTCGTTGGCGCTGGCTGCCCAGAGCACTCGAGCGAGACACTTGTTGAGCATACTGAGATATTATGTACATATCGCGAATGCCTCGAGTGTCTAGTGTGTATGTAGCTTTGGATGTGTTGTTTATTCTCATTTTTTTTTTTTTCATGTCACTATTCCTCTTCTCTTATTCGTCAGATCGTATCATAATCGGTGGCCCTCTGCGTTGTAGCTGGTCGCCATCCTCAATTACTTCTCGGCTCCAATCTGCATGTCTCGAGCCTGTTACTTGCCTGTTCATGCCATGACAATGGCACTTCAACATGATGTCGTCTCGCCTGTCGAAATGGATAGCCGCCGTCTCTGGGTCGGCCGTGCTCTCTGCCGCCTACATCGTGTCTCGCACGCCCGCAGTGCCTCCCAATGAAGCAACCCCGTCGCCACACCTCGTAGCCGCTGCTCGCCTGAAGCACCCGATGAAGGATGATGCAGCCACCCACGCATTCCAAGTCACGGTCCCTTTACCACCCAACGTGCCCATTGACGCCTTTGCCTCGGCGTACGAGCGCTGCCTGCTCTCTCGGGTTGAGCGGTACTGGCTGTTCCGCTTGGGATCCAGTATTCCCGGCCGTAATGCACACACGCAGCCAATACCCTTGCCAGGCCTTGCTGCCAACATGCGCATTGGTCAGCCCGTTGGTGCTCTGTCGACGGTGGCCGCCAAGGATCAGGCAACCAAGGAGCTCTTGCTGACGTGGGTCCATCCACCAACCCGAGCCATGGGTGTCAATTGGCTCAAGATAACTCCTGCTCCAGCTGCGTCTTCGTCGACATCAGTTTCCTCATCGGCATCCGCGTCGGTCTCGGCAGGCAAAGACTTTGCTCGCCAAGTCATTGCCCATGACAAGGTCCACTTGCAACTCGGATCCTCGCTCGACACATCTGCCTGTACCACCACCACCACCACCAATTCGCTCTTCGCCAGTCTCCCCGCACCAGCCGTCAACACGGCGCACGCCTTGTACCTGCGCATGATGCTACTCAACGCAGCCGTCCAGCTATGGTGGGACTTGCGGCATGTCATCCGACTCGATCCCGTGCAAGCAGCAAAGGCTGTAGCCGAGCGAGTTGGCGTGCATGTGCCCAACTTGCCAGGAACGGCTCCAGCGGGAGGTGGGCGGCCCATGGTTGAGGATCAGACCAGTGTGGGAAGCAAGTGAGTCTAACTGTTTCTTGTCATTTCGAACGTTCATTCCAACATATACCCTTAGCTTATCTGGTGCTCTTTCGAATGGGCAGCAGCCTCGGGAGCGAGCTGCTCGTGCATCCCGTGATTCTCCTGGAACAGAGGAAAACTTTTGATACTCAACAGAAAAGAAACCGAGACAACAAGGCTGTCGTCCGCTAACTTTGGCCTCAACAACAGGTCCAAACGGCAAAGGAATATACAATCGACTCGCGGATGACCGAGAGATTCATCTGTTTCAGTGCCCGGCCTGCCTCTTGATCCTCGATTCTGTGGTTCCCTTCTCCCATCCTTCCTTTGCTCCTTCGCTTCCCTCCACGACGGCTTCCTTTGCGCCCGCGCCAACATCTTGGAAAAACCCAAACCACGAGCCGGCCTTGTGTTTTGCCCCGTCCACCACCTCGCCTGTCTTGTGCTTTGTCGCATCCACCGCCTCGCCTGCCTTCCGAGCGGCCGCCTCGGCTGCAGACTCGACAGGCTTAACCACATTGCGTTCCACGGCTTGCTTAATGCTTTGCGCCGTTCCCTTGGCTTCATCCACGGCATCCCCTGCCTTGGCTTGTACCGTGCCCGCCGCATCCGAGGCAGCTTGTATGGCCTTGTTGGCCGCGTCGGCGGCAGTCGCCTGCACCGCGCCTGCTGCGTCGCCCGCGGCACGCTTGGCGTGCTCGACACTTGCCGCAGCAGAGTCGTATGCGTTGGCGGCCGTGTCCGCCGCCGCCCCGCGTGCCCGTGCGGCCGCATCTGCCGCGGCTTGCACCGCCCTTGCACTTGCGTCCGATGCAGCGCCGGTGGCCTGGTCGAGCGAGTTGGCGGCTGATCCGTAGACGTTGTACATGGCGTCTGCCGCGTCCTGTGCTTTACCATACACCGTGTCACGCGCTTGGTTGGCCATGCTGGCCGCGTAGTTTGATGCGTCACGCGCTTGTGCCTGGGCCTGCTGAGCCGTGCCGCTGACTTGTTTGGCAACGTGTTGCGCAGATCCACGTGCCTGGTTTGCCGCATCTTGAGCCGAGTCGAATGCGGCATCCCTGGCCTTGCCCACGACTCCGGCCGCATGCTGAGCCGTGCGCCCGAGAAACTCCTGCGCCGTGTCGGTTGTGTGATGCACTGCACGTTGCGCATACTGCGCTGCGTCTTGCGCGGCCTGTCCTCCCTCTTGCACCGCCTGGGCCTGTCCTGCGGCCGATCCAAACGCGGCTTGCTTTGCACGTTGCGCAACCGACTCGGCCGATTCAACCACATTGCCTGCCGTATCCTTTGCTGCCTCGAGCCAGTCCTTGACCGTGCCTACAATCTTGCCGGGGGCTTTGGGCACACCCGGCCAATGAATTGCGTCGCGCCCCGCATCCTCGGGCTGGTCGTTGTTGCCAATCTTGGCAATCTTGACCTTGTCGCCGGCCTTATCGCTGGCGCCGGGCTGGTTGAGGCCAAAAAGCGAGTCAATGACGGGGATCGAGAAGCGTGTGGCTGAGCGTTTGGGTAAGTGAATGCGCAGCTCGCCCGCGTCTAGGTTGACCGAGATTTTGCGCGTGTCGATCGTGTCTGGGTCGAGCTCGAGCTTGTGCTTGATGGAGCGCGAGGTGCAGTACGCGTCCGAGGGGTCGCATTTGCGTTCGGCCTAGACAAGTATTAATAGATAGATGTTGGAATGGAAAAGTGAGTCTGCATGCAAAAGTGGAATGACAAAGGGCATCGGAAGCAAAGACAGTAGAATAATACCCTGACACTCAACAAGTGCCCCGCCACCACCTCGACCGCCACCTCACTGCGATGAAAGCCAGGCAAGTCCATGAAAAACAAGCGCTCCGATTCAGTCTCCCTAGCATGGACGCCCGGCGGCAACCGCATCAATGCTGCCTTTGTGCCGGCGCCGCTGCCACTTGCGCCCGCTCCAACACCATCGTCCTCGTCTTGGCCGCCAAACCACGACGACGCGTCCATGGCGCCAAACGGCATCATGTTGCGGACCATTTCGTACATGTACTGGTTCCAGGTGGAAAACGGGTCGGCGCCCGATCCGGCCGCGGGAAACCCGGGAAGCAGCGACGAGCCGCGGCGGCGCGAGGTAAAGTCTTGGGCCGATCCAGACCGGATCCAGGCAGAGGGGTCGAACGCGCTTGAGGCATCTTGCTGAGACGAGGCAGCGTCAGCGTAGTCGGTGAAGCGGCGATTGTTAGCGGCAGAGACTACGGCCGTCGAAGGGGACGACGGGTCGAACGAGAGGTGGCCGAGGAGGGCGAGTAGGGTGAGCAGCTTGATGTGGTGCATGATTTCGGGGTAGTGCGATGACTGTCGTTCGTGCTACAGCGAGCGTGACGGATGAAATCAAATGGGCGTGAGCGGGCGGGCGGGTGGCCCGACTGTGTTTTAACCCTGAATGGTGAATGGGAATGCATTGTGTGTTTCTGTGTGTGATTGCGTCTCAGTCGACTGAGACACTTTGGAAAATGCATGATGAGACTGAGACCGTTGGATGCGAAAACAATAAAAACGTTGTGACGCATTCCAGATCCGTTCCACGAGTTTCCAGAATAGTTCGAGAGCCGGTGCGTGTCCACACCACACCACACCACACACTCGCCTGCACAGCGTGTGGCGGGTGGCAGGAAGTTCGCACCGTCCAAGACTTCTCTCGGTATGTATATTAATACTGTAAACCACGCATGAATCCTATCCTTTGCAATTGGTCGACCCAAGCTTGATGCAATCCTGATCCTGATCGCCAATGCAATCCAAGGAAGCAGTGGCCTGCCAGATTCACACCCAACACCAACACCAACACCAACACCGTACGAGCGCCAAGAGGGCACAAGTCAAGAGCGACCGCCACCCAACAAGTTTGTCCGGACGCCAAGTCGCCAATCTGGGCAACTCCATTGCACACAATACAATCATACCGGCTTGCACTGGCGCCAGTCGCTCTTGCATCGCCTTGAACTCTGCGCAGCTCAGCTCTCCTCAACCAGCCCGGAGCATCCATTCGATTCGATCCGTCCCGTCCTGCCCCGCCTGACCACCATGATGGACGTTCCCTTACCTGCCCAGGTATCCCTTGTATCGGGTCACAATCAAACGGCTGCTGCTACCCCTACTCCCGCCCCCGGCATGCTCACCCCAACCTCAAACTCGCAAACGTCAGTCGAAGTTGGCGTGGACGCTGTCAACGACAACAGACCGCCTCCCCGAAAGTCGTCGCTGCCCAATCTGCAAGCTGCTGCCGCTGCGCAATCGATCCCTGGAGCTGCACCTCCTGTCGTGCCGCAGCTCCCTCCACCACCACCAGCCGCCATACCCGCAAACTCTTCCCCAACCACCAACCCGACTCCTCCGCACACCCCTCCCTCGCACCAGCAACCTCTCGTACACCCACAATCCTCCTCGTCTCAGCCCCACCAACAGCAAACGACCGCACATGTGGCCGCCGCCACTCCTGCCACGCTCACCACTGCAGCAGGTGCCACCGCGCCAGCCCCTCGGCGTACCCGATCCAGACGCGGAACCGCAGACTCATCCGAGCCAACTCCTCCACTGGCCCACACGGCTCACGCATCTCGCTTGGCCGCTCAAACTCGGCCGTGCCCGGCACAATGTCACCTTCCACCGGCCGCCCTGGCCAACCTGTCCACATCCATGTCTGCAAGCTTTCCCGCCACCGTTGGTGGTGTGTACCAACGGCCCAATCTGCACATGCGGCCACTGGAGCATACCACCACCCTCAGGCACACCACCAGCTCCCTGCTCGCACATCGTCCATTGTGCGCCGCCACACGGTCAATGCCAACGATCCGGCATGATGCCCGATCCAAGCACCTACCTCATGATGCCCTCGTCGTCGTCACAACCCAGCCCGCTGCACATTCAAACAAGCGCGCTTCCGCCATCGCCCACTCACAACATCACGGGCTCGTCCGCGTCCGTCTCTGCGGTCCCCGCCTCCCCCACACAATCTGGCACAGCGGGCGCCGGCGCCGGCGCAGCGCACGACCTTCAACGCCGTCGGACCATCTCGCGCAATTTCGGCGCCAAAAAGATTGACAAGAACCACGAAAAGTATGCATTCATGTACCACATGCTCACGGGATTCGGCTGTCCGTGTCGCGGTGCGAGACAAAGGACGACCGCGACTTGTTGCCCGACGATTTCCGTGCCCAGCACAATTGACGTCGGACGTTACGGGTGCAGAACTCGAGAGTTCGCAGGGGTATGACTTCAAGTTTAAGGATTATTGCCCCATGGTGTTTCGCAAGATTCGGGCCGCGTTCGGGTTGACTGCACCCGATTATTTGGTACATTTTTTTTTTCATTCTGATGTTGCTCGCTGAGAATATCAACTCATTGCAGAATGTTTCCCCCAAAATAGAACTCGTTGACGGGCAAGTACATTCTCTCGGAATCTTTTCGCCGGGCAAATCCAAATCCTACCTCTACTACTCTCACGACTATCGGTACATCATCAAAACCATCCACCCAGCCGAGCAGAAACGCCTACTCAAGATCCTACCACAATACGTCGATTACGTGACCAAAAACCCAAACACGCTGCTTGCGCGCTACTATGGCCTGCACCGCGTGAAAATGCCAAAGCAAGACCCCGTGCACTTTGTCGTCATGGCCAACGTGTTCCCTCCAAACTACGACATTCATTGACGTTTGACTTGAAAGGGTCCACGATTGGCCGTGAAATCTCCAACGAGGAGCTGG
>MCFL01000362.1:0-21004 GCA_002102555.1 Catenaria anguillulae PL171 | reverse complement strand
GCGCTCGAATGCGGAGACTACCTGCGGAGAAGCGACATTTTCATGGCAGTTTCATGGAGACTGATTTATCATCTGGCGCAAGCTTCTTCGTCACGTCTCGCACCTTGCTCGTGCTCCGTCCGTTTCGAGTCTTTCGACGGCAACCCGCCGACGATCGTCCTTGACAGACGTATGTATGTAAATATTTCTCTAGCGTTTGGCTGTGAGTCGCCAATTGCTCTTTGGTATTGGCAGGGAAATACTTCCGATGTCATTCGGGGAATTGCAGCTACATACATTATGGCATGATCAAGACCTGTCATGGATGCTGGTTGCGTCTGATTGACTTGTGCCATCACTGGTCAGTCTGACTCATGCAGTGGGCATTTGGGTGGTCATGCAGGTACGTAGGTAAATATTATTCAACAACCGGAAATGGAGAAACGTCTCATGAAAAAAAAAATGGGGGCCAACCATGCCATGCCAGCCAGCGACGATTCGGAAGCGGAAGCTCGTCCACGAAAACTTTGTCGAGCACAACCGTCGACGCGATCGTCCATGAGCGAGACCGAGACGAATATAAAAACTCAGTCAGAGTCCCGTCGTCCTTGACACAGCTGACGACAAGCTTCCATGTCAAACAACCATTCAACCAATTCGTAACCACGTAATCTACATCATCAACCAACCATGTCCATCATCCACGACGAAAAGCACCCGCTTCCATCTGCCCGCCACGAGCTCTCCTTCAACAACGGCAACGCGCCATTGCTGGTTGAAAACGCTCAAGAGCTTGAGGCCACCATTGCCCCTCGTGAGGGCGACGCCAAGCGCCGCCGGATCCTCGTGTGCGTCGACCCGACCGACGGTGGAGCGTCGACGGACGCGTTGAATTGGGCGGTTGAAAACCTCATTAAGGGTTTGTGTTCTCATCTCCTATACGAGCGCCGGATTGAGCAATTCTTACCGCTCGCGACATGCGTTTATTGTGCGTGTTGTGTAGATGGAGACATTCTGACCTTGCTTCACGTTGTTGACGAGGCCGCGCTCACCGACATGTTCTACGAGGACATGGTCGCGTCCAAGTCGAATGTCAGAGAAGAAATCGTTGCCGACGTACGCCCACGATTTCCCACGTTCTCATGGTCGTTCCATTTCCGGTTGGCTCACTTTCTCTCGCTATCGCCTCTGCACTCGCACCAGGCCATGAAAACCGCCCAGAAATTCGTCGACAAATCCATCGAATCGCGCCTCGACAAGTTCAAAATCAACGTGTTTGTCGAGGTCAAGGTGGGCGACGCTCGCGAAATCATTGTGGATTCTGCAAAGCAAGTCAATGCCGCGGCCGTCGTCATGGGCTCGCGTGGCCGCAATGCCATTGCCAGGTTTGTTCTTGGATCCGTTAGCGACTATGTCACGCAGCATTGCCCTGCGCCCGTCGTGGTGATTCGGAGTGGACCCATGCCGACTTCGAGCAAGTGAACCAGGTCTTGCTAAGTGATCGGGGCCTTGTGAAAGATCCGATTGTTGCTTTTTTCTTTCCTTGATATGTTGTTGGGTGTCATGCCCGTTGGCTTGAGATATCCTGCAGTGCCGCTCATATCGGGGGTGGAGCGATGTGTATATACTCTTCAGTTTTTGATGTTCTTGAGTCTCATCCGAACCCTGCCATGACGTGGATGGGGATATACAACAACTCAGACTGCAAGTGCATTCCTTTACAAAAACCAACAAGAACCTTTCTCTCTATGTGCAAATCTGGTGTGCGATTGCCCAACAGCCCCACCTCACTTGCCCTTGCCCTCCACATCCTCCATCTTTGCCGGCGCAACCACCGGCACAACCGTAATCCTCTTCTGATTTCCAACGCTGCCCGACTTTGGATGATGCGGATGATGCACATGCAAATGGTCGCCCGCTCCACCACCGCCCAATGTCCTCAGCTCCAGCGCGCCCTTTGCCAAACACGTGGCCAATTCTCTGATACACCGGCGAACCTGATGCAGCTCGGCAAACCACATGCCGCGCCAGACTTCCCTGGGCGTGCTCAAATTCAACCCATTGTGCGACGGGCCCGGCGGTGCAGACCCGAGCATGGACTCTTCGGACCGCGCGCTAATGCCTGCCGTGCTTGCGGCAATCGCATTGAGTTTGGGAATAGACCCTGATTGCACGAGCGTCGACATGTTTGCCGTGGCGAGCGACGGAATGGGCCGCTCAAAGTCATTGGCCAGCGCATACTCTGCGACGCGTGTGGCCATGGTATCCAAAATGACGCCTGCGCGTGTTCCAGCAACCCATCCAAGGGAACACGCAACGAGCACGCTCAGCACAAGCACTGCAAGGCCCGTGCCAGAGAACGCAGCCACATCGGCAGGATAAAAACTCGCCTCGGGCACGACCGTTGCGAGCGTCAAGTCCATTGCACCGTCGAATCCGCCCAGTCGGATGTGTGCGCCCGGCGACGATAGCAGGCCATGCAGGTTGACTTGGGCGGGCGCGCCACGGGAACCGCCCAGCGCACCTTGCGTGTCCGAGACGCGAACCCACACGCCGTTGAGTGACGAGCGAATGCCTGTGGCAGTCAGGTTGTACGATTTGGATCCGATGGCCGTGTTGACGAGTGCGAGTATCGGATCGCCAAGTGTGGCCGAGGCCGTGGCCGTGAGTGATATGGGCGCAGTGAGCGAGAGGTGCGAGGCAGCTAGGACAATGGTTTTCGTGTCCGGAGGCAGGTTGAGAAGGCCAGTGATTTTTGCAGAGTCGGCGCCGTATGCGATGGTGCCGAGAAGGTAGGTTTTTGTGGTGGTGGGAACGACACGGCCTTTGCGGTTGGTGAGCGTGATGGCGGCTGACATGGCCGACGGGAGAAGCGACGTTAGGTTGACATCGGCAATTGCGTGCCAACCGCCTTGGTGGTGCGTGTGGAAGCCCATCCATAGCGAATTGCTAAACACGTAGGGGAGCGACCAGTTACCGCCCGATGTAGGTGAAGTGGGTGGGGATAAGGGAATCAGGTTGCGCTGCGACGTGGTGGAAAATGAGGACCAGGGCCAGGTCAGGACTGTGGATGCTTGTGTGGACAGGGGCTGGATGGCTTGGCCAAAGCGCGTTGCGGTTGACGGAGAATAGTCCAGTGGTACAATTGTGACTTGTGAAGTGGCGGATGACATTTGACCGACTCGAGGATAGATCCACTGATCCATAGACTTGCATGCTGGTCCTGAATGGCGGATGCGATCGAATGACGGAGTGTCGAATGCACTTGCCGCAGTACTTGGTCCTGTCGATGGCGACAGGCACGACGTGCGAATGCCCCATCCAAGTGGTATGCCGTTGTTTCCTGCGTTGCTTGACGTCGATGCCGCCAAATCCGAAGTCATGGTAAACCCGAGTAACCCTGGCCACCCGTTGCTCTGGGCGGCCATTCGACTGGCCAAATTGGACGCCTGGGAATCAAAGGCACTGTCACGCGATGCACCAATCGGACTGTAAACGCCGTTCCGCCAGCCAAACATGGCTTGTCGAACATCGTCTTCGGCTTGTCCAAGTGAGCGAGCAAGAAATAAGGCAATGTGGTATGGTAATGAGATCGCGTTTCCCTGGCCGTTGAGAATCGAGTTGCGTTCACCTGCTGTTGTGACGAGCGACCAAACGGCCACGCAGGTCGCGAATGTCGAGGCAAACAGCGACAGCGTCAGAATGACACGAAGTGGTAGCGGTTTGCTTGGTCCTGACGATGGTGGAGTGGTTCGGGGATCTCCATCGGTAGCAGTGGCTACTGCTCCGCTCCCATTCGTCTTTTCAGCCCCTTGGCTCTTTTGATGCCCTGCTCCACCTCCAGACTCCTTTGATGCGCGTCGATTTCCGCCATCAGCGCCTTTGTTGTCAGCCGTCGCTCCAGCCACGACGGCGGCTGCGGCCGTCGCTTCAGCGGCATTGATTGAGCTCTTGCGTCGGTGAATGGTGCGCATCACGACGTTCTCGGCCGGTGGCCGAGGTGGAACATTTTTGAGATGATCTGGAATCTTGTCTGCAAACCGGGACTTGAGGATGGATGTGACGAGAGCCGAATTGGTTGCCTTTCGCTCGGCGTCACCGTCAGCCGTGATGGATTGAGGTTTGGCAACAAGGTTGACGATGGGTTTCTCTGCGATAGGTGGCCCACCCGTTGGTTGCCCGCCCATAGCAGAGTTGGTCATTTTGGATACTATGCCGAGATGTGACTGTGGCGATTCGCTTGAGAGCTCATGGACAAATGAAATACATGAAATGCATCAAGTTTAGCCTGGAGCTACTGATGACCATACTCGAAGGGAGATCTCTCTCTATCTCTTTGGCCTTGGATTCGTGTCCAATGATCTTGAGGTGAATGGAATGGGAACTCTGTAAATACTTTGGCGCGTCCGTGGAGTGGGCAGGGGTCAACGAAAAGTGGACACGTTGGAATACCTATGCCGCGACCCGTACTGGTCGAGAGTTTGAGGAGGAACGGGCCAGGATGACACAAGTTACAGAAGAAGTCGCGTCACGGTAAGGTGGCAAGACCTTGTGTATTTACATACCACAATCTGAAGTTTCCATGATGCCGGATAAGCTTGACTCGGACCGCCGTGTCACCTGCGCAAACCCGGTTGTGTCGTTGAACCGGATAGGAGTGGAGTATTACGGACGCGAAAGGCGAAGCAGTCCACCGTCCACCGTCCAACACTATCCACTCCAGATGTTCTCCTTCAGAGTATAAACCACAGGCACAGTGCTCCTCGCCGCGAGTGATGCATCAGACTCAGTGGCAACGTTAACTTGGGGAGCTGGACGGATCACAAAAAAAACGTGTTCGACGCACAACGCCACTCTCACACTGCCGCAATTGCAAGCAGGCCGATCAAGGATCAAGCGTTTGAGGTTGACTCGGGAGTTGGTTTGCTATTTAGCGGCTTGCTTCAAGACGTCAACGTTTCGTCGAAGCACCACATGATAACCACCAACTTATGAATGCCAAGTCGCACCCGGGAATCGAACTGTCACTCCCAGCAACATTCTTGACCCGCGCCGCCGAGTCTAAGGTCATACGCCTCAAGTTGCTGCCCCTGCGTCTGTTCCCAGCCATCATACCACCGTCCTTGACGATCCATTGCACTCGTTTCGCTCCGCCGCCCAATCACCCCTCAATTGACGCCGCCCGCTGAGCTCCATTGCCCACCCAAGACTGCCGACCCTTGCGGATCACGAACCCCTCACAAAATGAAGTTTGGTGCTCATCTCGCCACGGTCCAGTACCCGGAATGGCGATTCTACTATGTCGACTATGACGCAATCAAGAAGCAGCTCAAGGAAATGGCCAAGCATGGCACCAACTGCCCCGAGGAGCTCGAGAAGGAATTCATTGATTTCTTGGATCGCGAGCTGACCAAGGTACGGACGAACGGACACGTGCGGGGTCGGCGGCAGCTGCTGGCCGCCTGTCCCTAGGTCGTTGACCGTCTATTGGACGGTATGGAATATCATGGATATTCTGTGTCGCTGACAATCATGGATGTGCAGGTGGTCAACTTCCAAGCCATCAAGTCGGGCGAACTCAACTCGCGCGCCAACCACTGCGAAACCATCATCAACAACATTATCGCAAACCCGACCGCAACACCCCAAGTCACCCGCATTGGCCGTGTCGAGGAGGAGCTCGCACGCATCACGACCGAGGTCAACGAGCTCGCAAAGTATGCCCGGCTCAACTACACTGGGTTCCTCAAGGCACTCAAGAAGCACGATAAGCACACCACCTTCCAGCTCAAGCCCATGTTTATTGGCAAGCTCAATGCCAACCCATTCTATCGCGAAAACTTTGATCCGCTCATTCTCAAGCTGTCCAAGCTGTACGATACCGTGCGCAATGGCGGCGAGACCGACCGCAAGAATGTGCAGGCGGATGGTGGATCGCAGAGTTTTGTGCGCCGCACGACCAGTATGTTTTCGTTTGGTGGCTCGTATCCGCCATCAGTGAGTTGCGCTGACGCATTGTTGTTTTGCGTTTTGTCAGAGTACTGGGTGCATCCCGACAATGTGACCGAGGTCAAGTTGCGCGTGCTCAAGAATTTGCCCGTGCTCGTCTTTGGTTCTGCCAAGGAGTACGACCCAGCCATCACCTCGATTTACTTTGACAATGAGCAATTCGACTTGTATCGCGGCCGGTTGGAAAAGAGCGAGGGCGCACAAGCCATTCGTTTCCGCTGGTACGGCCCAGTAACCAACCAAGAAATTTTCATGGAGCGCAAGACGCATCGTGAGGGTATTCATTTATCTTGTTTGCCTGAGTTGACCCATTCCACTTGTCGGATTCACTCACAAAAGACACTTTGCAGACTGGACGGGTGAAAAGTCGGTCAAGGAGCGCTTCCCTCTCAAGGAAAAGTACGTCAACGACTTTGTTTCGGGCGCATTTACCATGGACAAGCAAATCGAGAAGCTGCGCGAGCGTGGCGCCAAGTCGGAAAAGGAACTCGAAAACCTTGCCACTTTGTCGTCCGAGATGCAAGAGGCCATTCTCACAAAGAAGCTCAAGCCCACCATGCGCACTTTCTGTACGTGGGCATCAGTCTTGTCCGCCACACACTCGTTTCCTCATTCTTACCCGCTTCATTCCTCATCCCATGTTTAGACAACCGTACCGCCTTCCAACTGCCCGGCGACGCCCGCGTCCGCATCTCGCTCGACACGGAACTCACCATGGTCCGCGAAGACAACTATGACGGCAAGGCCCGCTCGGGTACCAACTGGCGCCGCATGGACATTGGCACCGACTGGCCGTTTGCGCAGCTGGACGAGGCTGACGTGCATCGCTTCCCCTATGCGGTCCTTGAAGTCAAGCTGCAAACCCATGTTGGCGCCGAGCCCCCCGCGTGGGTCACGGACCTCATCAACTCGCACTTGGTGGAAGAGGTGCCCAAGTTTTCCAAGTTCATTCACGGATGTGCCACGCTGCTCGAAAACCGCGTGTCGCTGTTGCCGTTTTGGCTGCCGCAAATGTCCAAGGACATTCGCAAGCCCGGCCCCGAGGCCGCTGACGGCCAAGATGCGGGTGAGCTGACTGGCGCCTTCAGTATTGAAGAAGTGCGCGTGCGCAAAGGGAAGGCAAAGGCCCGCGGCACGTTGCCCTCGTCGAATGGTGCCTCGTTTGTGAGCAGCCGCCCCGCGTCTGAGCACACGGCCGTCAGCATTGACGGTCATGCGTCTGGGGAAGAGGCCGAGCAAGACGGCGAGGACGAGGCCGAAGACGAGGACGATGCGGCCGAGTCGCCCGTGGTGGACGAGACAACGGGTTTGCTCCGTGGCGTGCCCAGGAAGGACAAGAACAAGGGCATTTTGGCCCAAATGACGTCGCTTGTGCGCAAGTTGCATGTGCGCGAAAAGCGCGAAAAGCGCCAACGCCAGCGCACCAACGACCACGGCGTGCCCATTGCCTCGTCCTCAGCACGCGGTCCCGTCAACTCGCTCATTCCCGAGACGATGAACAACAAGCGCATCATCATTCCCGTGCGTGTCGAACCCAAGGTGTTTTTCGCCAACGAGCGCACCTTTTTGGCCTGGATGCACTTTTCGTCCGTGATTGCCGGCTTGGCACTTGGTTTGCTCAACTTTGGTGATCGCATCGCCCAGATTGCGGGCATCATTTTCACCATCAATGCCATGGGCATCATGATGTATGGCCTGTACCTGTTTTTGTGGCGTGCCGAAAAGATTCGCAACCGCGAAGCGGGTCCGTACGATGACCGCGGCGGACCGACGTTTGTCGTTCTTACCTTGTTTTTCGCCATGTCCATCAACTTTTATCTCAAGTTTGGTGCTTTAGAGTAAGCCTTTCCGTGTTTGCCCCAATGTTCATCTCATCCCGTTTCGATTTTGTGCGTGTCTTTGTCAATCCTCGTCTCTCTCGTTTGCCCCGTTCATCATTCTTTAGCCTTGTAATCTTACTCGCTCTCACACTACATAAAACACAGTTGTGCACTTTGTCCCCTCTTTTCTGTTGTCATTTTTGTGTTTGCGCTCAACTCCAGTGGCGGCTTTGAGCAAGGTTTTGTGTATGACGCGTCTTCACCTCACCTCGCGTTCACCCAGCATGCCTGCATCATTTTGCCTGTTACAGAAGCAATGAGCGAAGGAAATGGAGGTACATATACCGATGCACTGTTAAAGTCCCGTATGCAAAAGAAGAATTGAAATCAAGGTAGTAACCACAATCCAGCCAGTTGATGCAAGCTTGTACTTCACACAATGCCAAGCGACAACGAGTCTCAGGTAGGTGTAGCGCGCAGCCCGTCCAAATTGGCTACCTTGCTACGACGTGTGGCTGCGGGTCGACGTGAATCCACCGTTTCGGCCGTGTCCAACAAGAGCACACTCAAGCGGCCCAAGGTGGTGTTACCCTTTGGCATCATTTTGACCAGCTTCATGGTGTCGCTTGCGTGCTTGGTGGCTCCGTTATCCTGGTTCGTGTCCATAGTTCCCAGCAGAATGAGCGTTCCGTAGAGATGGTTACCGACAATGTCATGCTTTGTGGATGAACTGTACATGATTATTTCAGGCACTATACCAACAGCGCTGGCGTCTCGACCTCGTTTGACTTTTCCAACAAGCTTCAGGCCGCCTTGCTCAATCATGCCGTGTCCAGTATCACGACTCGCTTGGATACAGCCGAGCGGTTGACTGGCCTACAGCAACGAAACTGGCGCACTGGCAATTTCGACCTCAGCAACAAGGCCGTCGCCATGAATGTCTTGTTCGACCGTCTCAAGAATAACCAGGACATGGTCGTCACGCAGTCGTTTACAACGCATTTGGGCGAGTTGAACGGGTATTACACGGTACATATGCGATACATCTGGATCGCTCAATGTAGAATTCAACTGACGCATGAGTCTTGTCGCTGGCACACAGAGTTTGGACCCTGCAAACAAGACAAACCGCATTTACCGCCGTTGGGACACGAATGGACTCAACTACACCGAGTACGACATTGATGTCGACGACCGTGTCCTCAGCGTGACAGCCAATGATCCCGCATACAATGCATCGACGGGCGATTGGGTCACTATTGTTGACAGGAACGATCCGACAAGCATTGGCTGGACAGCCGTGTACATGTACGCCTCAACTTGTCACGGACTTTTTTCGATCGAGTGAGCAGCAACCAACTCACCATCCTTGCTTTCGCTCATTATTACGGAAAGCTGGCAAAACATTGCCTGGATCACGCAGTCTCGCCCAATCTTCAACACTGCTGGCCAGTACATTGGCGTCGCCAGTTCCGACTTGGATCTCGGATTTATGGGCTCGCTGCTCACGTCAAGAACCAAATCCATTGAGCGGCCAACGTCCATGTATGTTTTTGAAGCCAAGAGCGAGGCCATTATTGGAACATCGTCGCAAGTCTTGGACGTGTTTGTCCGCGACGGCGCTGGACAAGCGACAGCAGCATGGACCATGAAGGAGATTGCAGAAAAGAATCTCGACTCAGTGGTGAAGGCGATTTACACGAGCTTGCAGGCCCGTGGACAGACGCTCGAGCAAGTGTCTACGACGACAAGAACAATTCCCAGTGCATCCAACGCTGGAGTCAGCTGGATTGTGAGTTCGCAAACCATCAAATGGCGCACAGTCCACTGGGTCGTCTTTCAAGTCATGGCCGAGGAGGAAGTCACGCGCGATATCAACCGCGGCAGTCTGTCAACGCTCGGCGCAGTCATTGGCCTGCTCATTGGCGCTCTCTTCATCGTCGTCATTTTTGCCCTCGGCTTTTCGCACAGCTTGAACCGCGTCACGTCGCAACTGACCAAGATTATTGAAATGGACTTTGGGTCCATTGATCCCAACAATGTGCTCGACGGGCCGCACAGCAGAATCAAGGAGCTGTGCCACATTGAGGAATCGTACGTGGCCATGGCAAAGGCGTTTGCAAAAGCCGCCGCGGATAATAGGAGCTTGCGTCATCGGTCGAGTGGGCATCCAACGGCGTCGCAGCAGGTGACGGCCAGCGTCAACACGACAACTGCATCGGTCACGACTGCATCAGCTGTCCGGGGACCAGGATCATTTTCTCCGAATGCTGGGTCCACATCGACGGCACACTTGATTCGGGACAGTTCCATGCCCGTGAGTCGTGGGGTGTCCGGGAGGTATTAGGTTGCCCGGTGAAGCATTTCTGATTTGTACCTGACTTGCTGTGTTCCATCATTTGTGCCCGTTCGTCGCTAATGCTCCATTTGTTTCTGTCGTAAGTGGGATATAGTATGCTCCGTGTCAAGAAGTCTTTCACCAGTCGGGACACGGCCATACGTGTGTGGGACACTTTTTACGACCTGTGAGGACAGAAGAGCATTGATCTGCCTCTGGCCAGCTCGCTCAGTGTGACCGTCCAATCACTATTCAACGATGATGTTCAGTGTCCACCAAACTGTACATAATTCCTGAATGCTATAATATCGAAAGTCTGAGCAACACACCCATACCGCCATGTCTCAACTGGGCAAGTCACCCTTCACGTCCTCGTTTGACCCGGCAACCTACCTGGACGACTTTCTCAATGCCCTCGATAATGTCCCCGCCGAGGTAACATTCATCCTGTCCGAGATTCGAGAAAAGGACTCACGGCTTCGAGGTCTGTTTCGCTTTGTGTGCCCAGAGTCTTCTGACTCGCCCGCTTGCGGCACAGGCCAACTAACCCATGGATTGGCTGGCATTGATGCACAGACACTCAGGCCAGCATTCAAGCCAAGCAGCAAACCCTCCGCAAGTATGCTCGCTCCGACACGGCCGCACCTGCGCAGGAGGAGCGAGTGCGGGAAAGCATCAACGAAAAGTTCAACATTGCCGAACAGCTGGCCGAAGAAAAGATGATGCTGTCTCGCAAATTGCTCGATTTGGTTTGTTCACTCACTATTTCTCATAGCTGTTTCGCAGAGGTTTGTGTGATGCTCACCGCATTGGATGCACATGCACTTCCATCAATAGCTTGACCGGCACTTGAAAAAGCTGGACGCCGACATGACCCGTGCTCGCGAAGACTGGACCGACGTCATCCAGCAATCAGCAGATAGCTCCCACGCATTCCTCACAGACACGACCATTGCCCACCTTGGCGAGTTTGATACGGGCCTGTCGCACTTGCTGCACGTTCCTCCACCCTCATCGTCAGCGTCAGCGTCTCGAAGTGCGTCATTTCTCGTCCTCTTGTTGCGGTATCAAATCTAACTTTCACGCCATGACATAGAGCAACGCAAATCTGTTCCACCCACACCGTCAACGTTGCCTCTCGATACCCCATCCCGCCCACCAACCTCGGTCGCGTCAAATCCCGTCGTGCTCCCCTCATCCTCCTCATCCTCTTCGCTGTCTGCCGCCGCCGCCGCATCCAGCACGGCTGTTGCCGCCACCAACGCGGCCGTCGCTGCTGCAAATGCCCGCCGCAAGCGTTCCCGCGCGACTGCCGATGGCTCCTCCTCCACCGCTGTTGCGTCTGCGTCGTCTGGCGCGCCCACCGCAATTGGCCACGCCATCCACGCGGCGCTTGGGCCAGCCATTCACCCGGCCGTTGCAGCCGCGGCCGCGCGCCAATCGCTGCCAAATTCGCCCGCGAGCTTCTCGTCGCCAACCACGCCCGCAGGCACTCCGCTTCCGTCCATGAAATCGCCCAACGTGGGCAACAACTCGGGCGCACCGGGCGCAGCGGGAAGTGTCACCTCGGGTGCCATGCGCCACCGGCACCCAAAGGCAGCTACGAGCGCGCGCGCCACGAGCGGCGGAGCGTTGCGTATGGACGACGACGACATCGATGATCTCGACATGGACTCGATTGATGAGGAAGATGCCATGGCCGTGGATGGTGCGAGCGCGGGCGATGATTTGGACGATTTGGATGACGTCATGTCTGTGGATTCGGACGACGGGCGCGCCTTGGCCGCGGGACTCGTTCAGCATCCTGGCGCGCTCGTGCATGGGTCGCGCACGTCGGGCGGGTCGGCCGGCGCCGTCACCATGCGCGGTGGTGTGGCGATTTCGGGAGCTCCGTCGGTGGCGGCGACCGCGGCTGGGAGCGGGCGGCGCAGCAACACGCGCAACAATGCCGGTGCGGCTGTCCAGGTCATTCCAAAGATTTCTGTGCTCCCGCATCACCACATTTTGCACCAGCAGCAACAGCAGCAACAAACGGCGTCCATGTCGTCACAGGATGATGCCGGTGACGACGACCGCTTGTACTGCACGTGCCAGCGGACGAGTTTTGGCGACATGATTGGGTGCGACAATGCAAGTTGCAGGTACGAGTGGTTCCATCTCGAGTGCCTCAAGCAGCCGCCAACAGAGTCGCAGGAAAAGTGGTACTGTGACGAGTGTTGCCGGATCATGGGGTTGACAAACAACAATCCAGCGTTGAGTGCCACTGGGGCGGGGGGCGGTCGCAAGGATCGCAAGCGCAAGGCGTGAGTGAGGGTGGTGGTCCTGTCGTAACGCCAGCATGAGCACGGTTGCGAGTTTCGTTGTTGGTCTCATTTTGTCTTCTCTCATGGCAATGGTACATTCTGTAAATTTATGTGACAGGTTTCAGATGAACGGCTGGCATTTCATTTGTAACCTCTGATATTTGACACAGCATGAGAAGGTCGGCGCCCCTATTGGACTGCAGCCTTGCACATGCTCTTCAACGCCGCCCCATCAGGTCCACCATTGTGTCCAAAACAAGAAAGAAGATGTGTGTTCAGATCGACTCTCAATTTCGCAAAGCTACCAAACTTGTGACCAACGTCATTCCAACTGTCGCGGCTGCCACCACCAGCTTGAGCGTCAACAGCAGAAATGAGTCCACCACCCTCACCGACACTTTGCCCTCCACCAATGGTGTCAATCGTACGAGTGCAAAGATCCCAAAGAACGCAAACTTGATGGCCGTGAGAAGCGCGATGTGTGACACGATGGCTTTCATGCGCGTGCTGGATGCCGCACGCTTCAAAGACGGGGCGGCGAGAATTCCACTGGAAAAGGACCCACCCGTGGATCGAGGCATCGACACAATAGGCAATGCTGACGAGGCAATAGAGAGCCGGTGTTGAAAAATCTGGGCGTGTAATTGTGGTTGTTGTGGCATGTCGCCGCAATTAGTACTACCCATGGGCATCAGCGCCTGAGCGGCGGGCATGGCAATTGCGCATGATGCGCGACGCGTGTTACTATGATTTCGCCGGCTGTCATTGGCTGAAGATATTGGTACTTTTGAGTCCTGTTCCCCGTCCGTCACGGTTCCCACAATAACAGGCGACCCGGCCCCTGCGACCTTGTCACTTGCATTTGCCACCTTGGCAGACTCGAGTACAAGCGCCCTCAACCGCGCTCGGCAGTCAATGACGAAATGCACAGAGATGATCGTACACACGACGTCAATCACCAAAATGGCCGAAAAGAACACAGAGTAAATGCCCATGTACACGGGTGCTGCCAGCTGCGAAATGACGCGGTCGTCTCTGGCAACCACCATGTTTGAAACAGGGATAAACCTGACATATGAGAGCATGAAGACCGAGGATAGACGCACAACAAGCAATAGGACAAGAATTGCTGAGCATATGCGCGAGATCAAGTGCCGGGTGGGCGACATGGTTGAGTAGACGCGGCCAAAGCGGTGAATTGCACCATAGGCGTAAAAGAAGAGCCCAAGCGAATTGAGGACCGGGAGTGACCGGACAAAACCGCTCGCTGGACATCCAGGGGTAACGGTTGGAGTTGCATTGCGGCAGGCCCATTCCGGGCACATCACTGATATACTCACATTTTGTCCAACGACAAACAGTTGGTCAATGGACATTGTGATCCAGCAGAGCATCGATGTGGTGACGAGGAGCTGGTTTGTGGTTTTGGGCCGGAGGCGAGCGCAGGCCTGCTTTGACGCCATCATGAAGGACATGATCGAATGTCGAATTGGAATGCCAGTTGATTGGCCAGATGTTGACCCTATTCTGGGTTGAGGAATGTTGCGTTCAGTGTCGCTTGCGCTGAGGCGCATTGTATGGTTTCCCTCTGAAGAGGATGATCCAGATCCATTCTCTTGTCGCTTGCTGCGGTCCCACGCTTGCTCAGTCATGTATTTGCTGGAGGGGAACATGATTCTTGCATATCGCTTGATGCTATCGTTGGCAAACGCGATACAAAGTGGAATCCCAGCAAGAGAAATGAAGAGCGGCCCCCAAAACTCGATCGTGTATCTCGGGAATTCCGGCTGGCATTCGATGGGTTGCATTGTACTCATAATGGCCTTTCCAGGTGCTTGAATTTGATTTTGATTCTGTATGAAACTGAAGTGCAGCCGGCAGAAAGATTCGAGTGTGGATCGAGATACCGCTCCTCACACGCAGCCTCGTGGTAATCTTGACACGACGCGTCAAATCCAACATGTCAAGCGAGCACACGTGATACGGGCACGCACATGTGTGATCCGCGACCTTCTGTGCGATTCTGCTGACCATTTTCAGCCGCCCGCCAGCGCACACTGGCAATGGCTGGCGTTGAGTGGGGCGTGACAGAGGCCAGGCCAGGATCGAGAGGTTTCGGCAGCATTCCATTGCACTTGAGAAGCCTGAGTTACCAACTGCTGTACAAATCACATAAGTAAAGCACGTAGCGCCTGACTCTCCTGCCAACAGTTGGACGTGTTGACCTCTAACTCCAACAACAGCCGTGAACAGCTCCACCCCCCACATTGGCCACGAAGCAAACTGCGCTCTTTGGCCGCTTGATCATTCAACAACACCCCACAACCATAACCCACCATGTCTGTCGTTGGCTTTGATTTCGGAAACATGCAATCGGTGATTGCCGTTGCCCGCAACCGCGGCATCGACATCATCTGCAACGAAGTGTCCAACCGCTTCACGCCGTATGTTGCTTCTGCCTCACTTGCATGTGCACGTGCATGTTGCATGCATGTTTTCCAACGTCCTTTCATGCTAACCAACTGCATCGTTCATGACTCGTACAGCTCGCTCGTCTCGTTTGGCCCCAAGTCTCGCCACCTCGGCGAGGGCGCCGCAACCCTGCAGGTGTCCAACCTCAAGAACACGGTTGGCTCGCTCAAGCGCCTCGTTGGCCGGCCCGCCGACGACCCGACGCTCGCCCAGGAGGCTCCATTTGTCTCTGCGCCGCTCGTGCCTTCACCACAATCCTCGTCCAACGAGGTTGGCGTGCGTGTCAACTACCTGGGCGAGGACGAAGTGTTCTCTGCAACGCAGCTCGCTGCCATGTACTTGGGCAAGCTCAAGGCCATTACAGAGCATGAGACCAAGTCGCCCGTGTCGGATGTCGTCATTTCCGTGCCCGTGTGGTTTGCGCCCGCCCAGCGCCAGGCCATGATTGAGGCTGCCCAAATCGCCGGACTCAATCCCTTGCGCATCATCAACGATACCACTGCCACGGCACTTGCCTACGGTATCACCAAGACGGATTTGCCCGAGGATACCCCGCGCAAGGTTGTGTTTGTTGATATTGGTCACTCGTCCACCTCGATCGCCGCCGTGTCCTTTGTCAAGGGCAAGTTGCAGGTCAAGGCCACGGCCTCGGACGCCTTCTTGGGCGGTCGCGACCTCGACCAATTGCTCGTCGACCACTTCGTCAACGAGTTCAAGCAAAAGTACGGCTTTGACTTGGCTCAGCACCCAAAGCCCTTGTTCCGCTTGCGCGCTGCGATTGAGCGTCTCAAGAAGGTCTTGTCGTCCAACTCACAAGCTCCCCTCAACATTGAGGCCCTCTTTGAGGACCGTGACGTGTCGTCCATGATTTCCCGCGAAGAGTTTGAGCAGTACGCTGCTCCGTTTGTCTCGCGCATCCAGCCCATGTTGCGCAAGGTGCTCGACGAGGCCGGTTGGGACAAGGACGAGGTGTTCTGCGTCGAGTCGGTTGGTGGATCAACCCGTGTGCCCGCTGTGCGCGAGGCCATCTCGAGCTTCTTTGCCCGCGATGTGCTCTCATACACGGTCAACCAGGACGAGGCTGTGGCCCGTGGATGTGCCCTCATGTGCGCCATCATCTCGCCCGCTTTCCGCGTGCGCGACTTTGACATCAAGGATGTCTCGACTTACAACGCGACCGTCTCTTGGTTGCAACACGGCGCTGCTGACGGTGCCGCCGACGAGGCAAAGTCGCTCACCGTGTTCGAAAAGGGCTCGGTTGTGCCCGCAACCAAGGTTTTGACCTTCTACCGCAAGCCCGAGCAGCCGTTCGAGTTTGAGGCCAACATGGACGCCAAGGCCACGCCCCCCGTTGTGAACGTGCCCTCGTTCATTGGCCGGTACACTATCACCAAGGTGCCCGTTGGCTCGCCCGAGAACCCGACCGAACTGACGACGCTCAAGGTGCGCGTTCGCATGAACCCAGACCACATGGTGCATGTCGAGTCGGCGCATGCGCTTGTCGAGGACAACACGCCCGAGGAGCCCGTGGCTGCCCCCGCTGAAGGTGATGCTGCTGCCAACCCCGGATCATCGAGCCCCGTGCCCGCATCGGATGAGCCGCCCAAGAAGAAGCACAAGAAGGTCGAGGTGCCTGTTGTCTCGTCGGTCCCGCACATGGTGGCCACGCTCTTGGGCGACCTCAAGCTCAAGGAGCAGTCGATGCAGTCGGTCGACAAGCTCGTGTTTGACACGGAGGTGGCCAAGAACAACCTCGAAGAGTACATTTACGAGGCCCGCGACAAGAAGGATGCCCAGTGGTCTGACTACATTTCCGAAGCGGACAAGTCGACGCTGTGCGACCTCCTCAACGCCCACGAGGACTGGCTCTACAGTGACGAGGGCGAGGACGCGTCCAAGGCTGTGTACGAGGCCAAGCTCGCGGAACTCAAGGCCATTGGCCAGCCCGCCCAGGAAAAGTACCGCGAGTCCGAGGAACGGCCCGCCGCCCAGCAGGCCTTCTTTGACACGGTTAACAAGTTTCTCGCTCGTTGCGACCATCCGGAATTTGCTTGGTTGCCCGAAGCCGAGCTCAAGGCCCTCAAGGACAAGCTGACGGCCAAGAAGGAGTGGGCCAACAACCTCATCAAGCAGCAGATGGCACAGCCCAAGCATGCGCCTTTATTGGTGACGGCCGCGCAGCTTGTGCGCGAAAAGGACGAGGCCGAGCGTTCCTCGGTTGTCCTCTTCAACCGGCCCAAGCCCGCCCCCAAGGTCGAGGAGCCCGCGCCGGCCGCTGCGGCTGATGGCGAGACGCCTGCGGCCGAGGGTGAGAACAAGGCCGAGGATTCCATGAATGTCGATTGATCCTTTTGGACCTCCCCCCACCTTGGGCGTGTGGTGAATGCTTCCTGTGTTTTGTTCTTGTTTTGTCAATTCTCTTCTTTGCTTTGCCTCATTCATTATATAGTGTACTTTTTATGTACTGAATCATCAGGAGCGCCTCTCCCCACCAACTATTTTGCTTACCTACTTTCCGATACTCATCGATGTCGCCTTCTTCACGTCTCCGCCTTCGATGTGAGCATTGGACAAATGCGCACACGCGGCGCTCAATTCTCCCATCACATCCCACCCTCTGTCGACGGCTCGGCCCAAAACTCCATGCAACTGTTTCAACGCACACCACAAAGCCTTGCTAGTGCAGAGTCGAATCGCCCGCCCAGCTCCTCCCAGCGGAGCTGATCCTGGAAGTCTGGACGCTCGCCCTCCCGTCACTCAATGTTGCCGCCCTCTGCCTCGCTTCACTCACCTCCCTCAGTCACACCCGATCTCGTCACCGCCGAGCTTGAGTGCATCATGTCCTTGTCCGTTCGGTGCCACGGGATGACGCACGACAGATCCCCGGCAGCGTGCCTTTCGATTGTCAGTTTCCCAGCAACATCGTCATGTTTTTGAAATGGATTCGGCCACACATCTTCTGGTTCCCAATGGAAACTCATCACCGCCCACCCCAACAGCCTGAGGAACCTCCCACGTTGGCCGCTCCCTGCTCGCCCGAGGAATCCCATCGCCTGTGGTCCAGGGGCCCTCTGATCGATCAGGACCTTGTCGACCGGTTTCTGCGACAATTGGCCCCAGCGGATGCCATTACGGCGCTCAATGGGCTTGTGTTCGCCTGCAACTCTTCCAGCGATCAAGTTCTGCGGAACGATTTCCAGCTATTCCATCCATGGACTCGAGGTTGGCGGCCTCTCGCACTTTTGATCCATATCGCCATCTTCTTCGTGCGATCCAGCAACGTTCGATTGCTCTCGGACACTCTCTCGCAGCTTGCACTGCGCATCCCAGCTTTACCAGCTCTCCGACTTTCTGTTTCCGCTTGGTTGTCACTCAGCATTGACGACGAGGCTGCTTTTCGCGGCAGCTTCCAGACGTTGACTCAAAAACCTTGGCGATGCAAAGATCCCGTTTTCGCATGGCCACCCTAGCAGCAATGCAGTGGTCCGTCGCACTTCTCGAATCCGTGTGCTCGTCGCTCCAGTTGGCTCCATCCTCATTTGCGCAATGGGAGCATGTTTATTGTGGCGTATTCTTTGCCATGCTTTCCTGTCTTTGCTATGTTCCGCCATACTGCCGTCCACTTCCAGCTCTGAAATGGCTCCAGTCACGCGGTTTCACTCTGGGTTCCTCTGAGGGCCGGGCACTCGTCTCAGCACATGCATTTCATTACTCCCACTTTGTCGAGCTCTTTGATGCGTTTGATCGCGACTACATCGAGTCGCCAGACGCCTCGCCGTCAAATGAAGACTTGTCAGCAACCTCCCGCATGTTTATCACATTGTCGCTCATGCGCAACTCGTTCTTGGATCAGGACCGGATTTTGGCCTGTCTTCTGCAGCACAATGCTGTGCCTTTGATGGAGCAAGGCATTTTGTTGTATGCGATTGCCCGGCAAGGGCTATCATCTTTCCCATTGGTTGATTTGTGGAAAGAGATTTCCAATCCCAGTGAGGAACATCGTTTGGGGGCTTTTGCACTTGGTATGTCGTCCCAAGACTATATTTACTTTCCATTGAGCTTTGCACGCTTGATGTCGTACCCGATCTGTTCTTAGCTTTTCTGGTGGGGTTTGCAAATAAGCCCTTTACGTACGAGGCCGCCAGTGCCTTGGTGCAGCTCATGGACCATGTCGAAACAAGCCCAACCCACTTGCTTTGCCAGTATGGCCGCCGTTGGTCGTCACGCTACGCTTGCTTCATTGTCGCCCATGCATGCACCACCCAACCATTCGACAAGCTTGCTTACCTCCATCAAATTCTCGATTGGCTGTCCGACAACTCGGCCACGCCTCTTGATGTTCTTCACCACCTCCGGATGGTTTCCGCTCTTGTTGAGCACTTGTACTTGTCGTGCGGACAATCTATCCTACCGACCATCACGTCAGGCTCGCCTGCGTACCTGCCGGTGATTACCGCATGCCGATTGATAACAACCTTTCGCGCCCACGAGCCAAGCACCATGCTGCTGCAACTGCCTTCATTTCTGCTTTCTCTAATTCAGGCCGAGGTGCTGGCCGTGAAGCAACGTGCTTCGAGTGTCGGAGCCTCTTCCATTTTCATCGAGTGGCTCCCGTCCGCGTTCCTCCCCGTCTTTTTGCGATCCATTCCACCCGAGCTCCTGGGCCGTGTCCAAGGCCACAAAAAGCACCTGTTCCCGCATCGTCGGGATACGCACGCTGCCACTGTGCCCGATCATACCTGGGCGGCCCTCAAGCAAACATACTTTCCCAATGCGTCAATGCATTCTAAATCTTTGTCGACATGGACGTGCGCGATGTCGCCTCCATGGCAAAGTTCAACCGGTACACGTCGATTCACCTGTGGCGCGCCATGCTCAAGTCGACCAAGGCCATTGGCGAGAATGCGTTTCCGTCCGTGTGGGAATCCCTTGCGCGCAAGCCTGGGGCGGTCGCTGGGTTTATGCGCTCGATGCTTGTCCCGCGCATTCGACTCCCGGGTCGGCGGGTGTACTGGCCGGACACAGAGCAGGCGCGCGCATTGGCCAAGGATATGGCTATGGGCGGGTTGTTGCCCAAGGAGTTGGTTGAGTCAGCAGAGGTGCAGGCGATCGTCCGGTGTGAGGCATTCGTAAGACCAAAGGTCGCAAAAATGCTGAAAGATGGCGGGTTTGCGGTTGATATGTTTGGTGACATGTCATTTCGGTGATATGTATGTTTTTGAGGATTTTATTCATGTCTGGTTGCACATGCAATTTGGCCCTCTGCTGTTTTCGCCAGTTTTCGCAGCCAGGCCAGGCCACTGTGCCACCGACAAATGCGCGACCGATGATTGCTGGCACGGAGGAGGCGTGGATGTTGGCCAAGGAGATGATTGGTCGCGGGTTGTTGACGAAAGAGTTGGTTGAGTCGGTCGAGGTGCAAGCAGTCGTCAAGGGGATCGTGTAGTGAGTGGTGCGGAACGAGGTGGATGCAAGGGTGTGCCTGAAACTGGTGTGGCCCGGGGAGAATTGCAATGGAGACACATAAGTAAATAATACATATTTGCAATGGAACTTGACCTCGAGGAGTACTGTTGCGAGGTGGAGCTAATCGCGGAGGCATGACAAACACACTGAGAAATTGGGGAAAACGGATGGAATCAAAACCAGCGACAAAAGCGAAGCACAAAAAACAAACGCGTTCCACATCTACAACACTACTCGTGGAAAGCAAAATTGAACCCATTCCCTGGATGCAAAAACCCAGCAACATTGACCACCTGGCCCAATGCATTTCCGACTTGGCCCAAATGATTCATTTGATTTGCAGCAGGATCGCCGCCCGCGCCACCGCTCCCCAGCATTCGCTGCATGCCCACCACCCCCGCCGGTTGCCGCGGCCGCCTGCCCCTCGGGCGGCGCCACATCCAGCATGGCCACGTCGTTGGTCAACAACTCGGCAGGGAACGTGGGCAAATCCAACACGGTCTGAATTGGCGGCTGGGCATGCATGTGGCCAAACAAGTACGCGGCGGGCGACGTCGACGACAGACCATGTGTCGGTGGCGATGTTGACATGGGCTGCTGTTGCTGCTGCTGCTGTT